>JAXGGA010002271.1:0-126822 GCA_038373865.1 Uloborus plumipes
CAATAGGCTAATTAGAAAAGTAATCGATACTATGAAAAATGTTGCAGCATTGCCTGATATGTATAGATTATTCAAATATAGGAAAATTAAATTATTAAATCCATCTGAGAAGATTTTTTTTTTTGTATTTGATTCTTTGATTAATTGGTTATTGGGTTTTGATTTTACTCTCTCTTTTTTTCATACCGCATGTTATACTTGGAGAAAATTATTAATTTTCTTGTTAATAAACCTTACCCATCGTAGTTTCTTGTTCAAGCCATTCCTTGAAGTAATTTTATTTAAAACAATTTTTCTGCCGGTAGGATCGGCAACACTTGATTGATTCTAAAATGAAATGGAAATAATCGCGGTTTTCGCCATTCCAATTTAAAGTTCAGGAATTTAACATCGTTTAATATTCCATTTCTGTTTTACGCACTTGTATAATTCATACTGCATGGTGATAGTAAGGATTTTCAGAAAAGCACCTTTATTTACTGTTAATAAAAACTGTTTACTATAGTTTCTTACTGAAAATATACTTTCAAAATGATAGTTTAAAAAATCTTTTTTTCGCCGAATATTCAATAATCGGCAAAGTGGCCGATAAATCGGTCCATCTCTACTGGTTATTAACATTTGCTACGTGTTATTTTTTACAGGTGAACAAGCATAATAAATGTGCTGATCGTGCAATACTTGTGACTGACAGGTTTATCTATAAGTTGGACAGTAAAAGGTTTAAACCTCTACGCTCAGCTATTCCTATTTCAGATGTAAGTCTTCCTCTATCTATATATATAAAAATGGATGTATGTATTTTTGTATGTATATTTGTATGTTTGTTCCTTATACAAATCCAGTTTTCGTCAGATTTTCATCAAACTTTTCACAGAGGTTCCTTTATGCACTTGAAGTCACATAAGCGGAGTTTTGAAACTTAAAAAAAATCCAGAAAGCTCAGAATTCAAATTTTTTGTCTCAAAATATCCATTTTCTTTCAATTTGGAATATATGGAGTAAAAATGATAAGCCTTTAAGCATACAAATTGATAAAATTTAATACATTTAAATGAATATTTTCCAACAAAAGTTACGATTAGCAATGAATTATCAATTTCAGGCTCACCTATTTCATTTTAGCATGAAAAATTTAAACATATATGCACATAATGAGCAATGCTGGATAATAAGCTAGTTGTTTATAATAGTGCTATTTGCTAGTAAAATTGCAAAGGATAAGTTAATGAAGAATTCAAAACTTCAAATCTGTCTTCAACTTACTGGAATAAAAAATTTTAAAATATTAATAGTAATATTTAGTTATGAAGCTGTTAATTCATTCACGCATTTTATAATATATTGAAACATAATTGTTATAGGTCTTCAAAAAGTCCTTAATAAATTTTTCTGGCAAAAGTAGTGAAAACCCTTTATAAATTCAACAACCTACAATATTTTTCACCATAAACTTCCCACAGTATTAGAATGTTTTTAAAATCTTACAAAATCTTACAAAATTTGTTCATTGTAAACTTGTGGAGCATTTATTAACTTTTACTCATCAATACATTTTTTCTAGTTAACTGGCTTGAGTGTCACCCCCGGTCCAGATCAGATGATTGTTCTACATCTAAGAGGTGGCAACGACTTAGTTACTGCCCTTACATCTAATTCAGAAAATGAAGACAAAGTAGGAGAGCTTGTGGGTGTCATTTTACATCAATGGCAAAGGTGAGAAAATTGATTTTCATTTTCCTTTACCATTCTTAAGTATACTCAAGCTAGTCTCTGGCAATAAATGTTGAATGAACAAGTTTCTGCATCGCTCTGGAGGGTTAAACATTATTAATGAAATTGAAAATGCTTATTAGTGTGAAAGAAAAATTTACATTTTATTTACATTCACATCTTTGACAACAGTGTTTTAATTTTGCCGTAAGTGATTTCAAGCACTGTTAAGAGAATAAGTAGTAGTTAATCACTTAAATATAAAATAACCTTAACCTTTTGGATCCGAGCTGTTCATATAGAAATTTTTCTTTCGACCCAGGTAGTACAACAGTTAAACCACAGATTTCTTTTCCATTGAAAAGAGAAGGTATAAACTGTCGTACCAGATTTATGAAACCGTGAAAGAATCTCCGGCTCCAAAGGGTTTGAGTGAAAATTTCAACCCCGTCCTCTAGACTGGACAAGACATTTCGTACAACATGCATACCGCCCGGTTCCTAAAGGTTAACTGCAGAATTTTTATGTTTCAGGAAAAGGACAAACTAGTTTTCATTGACACATTTCATTCTTTTGGGGAGGAAAAAATTAATGAATAATTGCATCGTTTAGTGTATCATGTCTTAAATTTCAATTATAACTATTTGACATTAAATGTTGTTGCTGCTTTCACTCTAGTGTCTAATGGTGTCCGACTTGACTCAAAAGAAGTCAAGTCCAAGAAGGGTACTGGAATAAATATCCTCCTTAAAGAGACCCGTATAGGCAAAAATGGACTCGGCAAAAGCCTGGTGATATTTGCATTTGATGCTGGTTAACAAAGGAACCATGGCTGTCTTTTATTGTTTGTTGTTCAGTTTAGATTTATGGAAATTATATTAATTTGATCCGCCACATAACTTAGTTGACATTATACAGTATTTAATTTTTTTTTTTTGAGTATTTTGAGCTCATCTAAATAGCAGTATTTGGTGACAGTTTAGTTTAATATTTTTGTGTGAAGTTTTATGTGTAATGTGTGTGCCGTGCTTATCATACTGGAATATAATACAAGCCTTAGTGCCGAAAAGAATATCTGGAATCTTGAATTAAATTTTATTTTTTAGTATCGGCATTTTTTATTGGCAAATTGTTGGACAATTGATAAGACTTTAGTGCACAGACTGAACATTGGCTTTACTGAAGTCGACTGTTGTTCCATTATTTACATTTTGGAAATAAAATATTTTGCAGGTATTATTTATGCCAGTAATATCAATTAGATTTCATGTCAAGGCATTTAAAAGGTGTTGTTGGCCCATACCATTCATTTATCTTTTCAGTGTTTCAATTCTGCACCAATAGAAAAGTATCTGTGCTGTATGATATTTAATGTGAGATATAGCTTAATTTTCCTTTATTCTGCTGGACATTTTCTAATGCCTCAAAAACCATGATCTAATGCTGGAATTTTACATCATTGTCCAGGTTTTTAAAATGTCCTTCTCTCTTTTTCTTTTTTTTTTTGAAAAGTTTTCCAGTTCTATTAATGGTTTTCTAACCTCCTGATGGTTCTGGAGGTCTTATCACGTTCACTTAACACAGTGGTGGCCAACCCGCGGCACGCGTGCCACAATGTGGCACGGCAGAGCAGTAACAGTGGCACGCGAAGACTTTTTGAAAAAATTCCAAATTTGAGGGAAAAATGTCGATCTCAAAAATATTGATAAAAACTAAAACCCTTAAACTGATAAATATAAGAATATTGTGAGGATTAAGTGTCAGGAGGCTGGCTTACAAATTGTCTGAACTACAATATTGCATATTACTTTACGTTATATTTGGACATCCAACAAAAGCTGAGACGCTACATTCAATGCTTTGTAAAGCATATTTGCGTTTGACACGAATGAAACTTTTGATTCTGCAGAATGGATTTTTGATCTGCAATAGTTTCAGCTACGGGTGATGAAATTTTATAAAAAGTTAACTCTGCAACTAAAATTAAGAAACCAGATTGGACAAAATTCGGTATGGTAGCACAAATGAAGATCCTTAAATTGTTTTTGTTCCATTACTTGAAAACAATTTGGGAAAAAAACTTCAAAAGTATCATCGAATTATTTATCACAAACTCATTGCCAGGGAATGAGACTTTTTCTCTGCTGGTGACCCTGTAGAGTTAACAAAGAGAGAGAACAAGCTACGAATTAGAGCTCTGAATGTTTTGTGAACTTTTCCCAGGAGAAAGAGGAGAGCATGGCAAGTTACTCCTTCATTGAAATCTGCAATAGCTATCCAAAGGATAAATAGTCATAAGATTTTAGAATTTTAGGGAGTGATTTTTAAAATGTTTGGAAGGAAAGCAATGAGGACTTGTTACTTAGGAATGAAGAATAGCAAATGAATTAACCCATTAATGCCTAGCGTCCCTTTTTAGGGACGGTCCAAAAAGAGTTTGAATTTACCAAAACTGAACATTTCAACCAAATAATAGTGTTCAATTATTACTTTGATATTGTTTCAATTCATTATTAACAGATTGCAGCACATAACAATTGTAAAGTGTGTTCTGTAGCCGTGCAACCAGTATACAAAATATCTTTGGAAAAAAAATGGCAGGCATTAATGGGTTAAGCTCATCTCTTATTATCAGGCGTTTAAGTAATTTAAATTAAGGATAGTACAAAAAAAAGTTTCCCAAACCAGTGTAGGCCATCTACATTCTTTTATGATGAAACTTCAGTTTCTTTCTAATTTGGAGAGAAAAAATAAAACATTAAATTTAATACTGAAAGTATCAAAACAAATTTAATAATTTTTCAATGCTATATGTAGAAAATTTTACCTCTATTTTTAATTTTCATTCAGTGTTAGGTTTGATGATTTTCAAGATCATAAAAAAAAATGCTGATCTTTTTATATTCTTTGTCTATTTCTCTGCAAGACACTACTTGTTTCCTTCTGAAATCCAAATCGGAATTACTGACCTTTTGCATCGGTAATCAAATATAAGAGCTTACTTCAACAGAAAGTCATCCACGTTATACAGAAATTTGTACCAATAATTTTTTTTTAACATTTACACACTTTACACATTTACACAGTCTGATGCTGCAGTAAATTTGGTTCAAAATAAGGCTTCTAAACAAAGATTTTTCGTCGTGAATGCAGAAAAATCTAAATACCGTTGAATATTAATTGATAGCACTTAAAACGTTCAACTTCTTAGGATTCTCAAGAACTAATCCTAAAATGAAAGACTTGGTAAAAAAGATGCAGACTCATAAACCACATTAAGTACAGACTGTTTAATTTTTAGAGTAGAATGTTTGATGTTATTTGTTTCTTTTTTAATCGTAAGCCAACTGACAGAACCTATAAAAGTGTTTATTAATGATAACTCTTAAGTTTGGACTTGTTATCTTGTTGTCTTTATTATCATTTAGATTTCAATTGCTCAGTTTTACGAGAAAAAATGTTTCATTTGAGTAAGAATTACATAGTCAGCCAACTTAAAATCTATTTTTAACTTAAAAAAAAATGTGTTTGTCGGAAAAATACAATGTGGCACGGTGAGCTTTTTCTCTCCAGATAGTGGCACTCTCCCTAAAAAGGTTGGCCACCCCTGACTTAACATGTAACTGCTGAACCACCAGGGGGTCAAAAACTTTTTTAGAGTTACGATTGTGCTTCATGGACACTGATTACCGACTGCATTTTATATTTTCTTCTTGCTGAATCTCTTTTCAATCCAAACAGCTCTCAAGGAAAAGGTGATTTACGTGTCATCGTGAACCCTCAGCTGCAGTGCATGTTGGGCAACAAGAGTCGAACGCTTGCAGTTGAATCGACAGACATCACCCTTCGTCCAGCCTTCAAGAAAGATGGGGAAAATCTCGTTCTTCTCTGGCCTGCAGCAGTGTGCAGTGCATAAGATTTTCCTAGCCTTCGTTAGTTGCAAACTGCATTGCAACAATGCATTCTTTGCAGTCATGAAATTGACTCTGAGACTTAAAAATGTGATAACAGTTTATAGAGTTAAATGTTTATTTTCATTGACATTACTTTGTGATAGCTCTTGGTTAGTCAACTTGCTTGGTTGAGATCAAATTAGAAAACATTTGCATGAGATCTCGACATATTCCATGCAAATGCTCTTTTAAAATGAGTTTTTGGTGCTAGATTAAGATTCTCTATAAGAAGTTAATTTTTTAATCATCTGTTTGAAATCAAGTTTATATTTGTCTCAAAGCAAAATCTAAACATGTTTTCGTATATGTGAAATGTAATTATGCATAAATGTGTTTGTGAACACTCGCCTATTTTAAATTTGTTAGGATGTGTGTTCGTCACTTTATTTAAACAGTCAAGCCTGCTTATTGCAGTATCCATTAAAAAACCATCCCGCTTGACCGAATAAATTTTCAATGCACCCAAACCATTATAATGTGCCAATGTGTGTCCTGGATTATAGAATACAGTGAAACCTGTGTAAATTGACACTTACTGTGCAGTACTTTAGTGTCAATCTAGGCAGACGGTCAATTTACAAGTGTGGTCAACTTTTCAAGTTTTACTGTATCCTTTTGTTAGAATAGATTTTCCCAGTATATTGGCTTTTCCATCAAGCTGGTGAGACAGTAGTTAGAGTTGTTTGACCAAAAAATATACCATCAAGGTTGTGTTTAACCCGTTATTGATCAATATGTGATGCATAGGTTCCTTAAATTCAAGTTTACTTTGTATATTATCGAATGAGGTTAATTTATAAATAATATAATTCTTTCGTGATTTTAAGACTGAATCTTAATGTTAGCAAACGAACTTTTTGTTTAAAAAACACTGATTTTTTTTTTTTTGCTTTCGACAGTTCTGAAAACTTCATTCTTGTTGAATACCGATTGAAATTCAACTGACTGATATTCTTATTACTCAGCTCAAAACTCATGTGTAATTTAAACACAGCAGTTTATCACACATAACTCGAATACTTGCTGGTAAAACGTATCTAAAACTGCAAATAACATAATGAGCTTACTAAACTATCGCTGTATCCTATATAGTCAAAAACATGTACTCTACTGTTACCAAATATAAAAGCACAAAGTTAAAGACAAGAAGATGAAGTCTTTGCATGGTTACTAATTTCATATTTATAGCTCATTTCTAAAACTCTACATCAAAGTTCATTCAGAGTTAACGGTCAAAAGTTAAAACCTTACAGAAATTTTCATTCACAGAAGCATATTAAATATTTAATATAAGGTTGCGATTTGAGTCTTAGTTTGCTTGAAACTTAATTCAAGTTGACTAACCAAAGTTTGATAATATATATTTACTGAACTACACGAAAAGCGACTGATGAAAAAGACTCATCATTTTTATTTTGTGTACCTTTTATTTATTTTAGCTCTAAATTTACTTTTTGAGCCAATTGTTTCTATCAAAAAGTAGGTTTATACACTTGGCATTTAAAAAGGGGTCCAAGCCATAATTCATCATTGCCATTTTAATGTGTAAATATCTTGATGCATCTACAAAATCACAAAGAAATGCATTTATGAATGGTTGAATTGTGATTTGAGCATTTTTATTTCAAAATGTTATATTTGCTGAAAATTCTTAGCATTGACTAGCTTTTATATTTTGAAGTGTGTTGTTAGATGTTGTGTGAAAAATGTGTGAATGTGAGTAGATGAAGATATACTGGTGTGAAAAGAAAGAGAAAACTTAAATGTGGTAATTATATGCTAAGATAGCTAGTAATAAACTAGAAAGCTTAATATTTGCCACTGGTCATGTGTTATTGTTAGGGGTATCTTAAATGCAATTTTTAAAATGAATTCAAAAAGCAGTGAGTGATTGAATCTTAACAGACTTCATTGTTGTCTCGATATCTCGGATTTCCCTAATAAAAAAATACTTTTAGCTTTTCGACCTCATATTCCTATTTTTTTTTTTTCTTTCAGGGCTCCCAATAAGTTTGCAGTTTGTCCCTTAAGGAAAAAGGACCTAAATTCTTTAAAAATGGGTCCCTTATCTTAACTTTTAAAGGTTAAAATTAGGGGTGCACTGAGTAGTCTGAGGTAATCAAGGACTTTGATGATTAACCCGTTCGGGACGGCAGCCCGCAGAAGAAAACGCTCTCTCAGGCCGGCAGCTGTTACCGCGAACTGCACTCACGGGCCGGAGCATTTTCTCCCACTAAGCCTAATTCGCGATTTCGAAAACTACGCATTACATAATAATCGATAAAATGTACACTTTTCATAGAAATGACACCATTTTTGAAGAAGAGATTAAATATAACATATTTTCAATCATAACCAAAAAAAATTATTAAAATAACTGATATTTAACATTAAAATATAAATTTATTGTATTTTTCTACAACTAAAACTACCTAAATGAAACACTAAATATTGATACTAAATAGAAAAGAAACATGAAAAATCTTCACACTTAACATCATGACACACATTAATAATGAGGATTATTGCAATAATTAATATTGTAAAGCGGTATGAAAAATTTCAAAACACGGATCGATGCAGAGACCGACATTGCACATTTTGCATTCGTAACCAGTTTCACGTCTTTTATTGTGCTTTGAACAAACTGCACATCTCCTTTAAAGCTTTTTTCTATCTTTTCCAAATGAATACTAAAGTAAAACCTAAGTTAGAATGTCTCCCATAAAAAGCCCCATCCTTAAAACAGAACCGAAACTATTAACGCTTTTAAAATGAATTAATACGCTCTTCACCACGTGTTGCAGCCTAATAAATCTCAGACACTTGATATTCCCCTCTCTAACGTCAGAGAGATATATATAAAGGAACCAGAGCAATCTTTTGAAAAAAAAATTTGAATAAGCAACGCCTGCCTGCATCACGTGCTTCTTTTTAAACCGCTTGTGTTTCTGTTTTCATCACCGCGAACCCAATAAATCTCTCAGATATTTCACATACCCTCTGTTCTGACGCCAGAGAGATATCCATATAAAGGAACCAGAAAAATGTAATGAAAAATAAGTGGATAAGTAACGCCATCTGATAGAAGTATTTCGTTCTAAAAGTGCGGCGTAAATATGCGACAGTAGGCCCTAAAAGACATTTTTCGCTGTCGTACATTTACGTCGGTCGGCCACGTAGGGCAGCTCGCACTGTCGTACATTTACGGCGCTCGTCCCGAACGGGTTAATCTGTCGGCCATTTTTGCTTCTAAATCAGTCCCCCCCCCCTTTTTTTTGCTTAGATTCAAACATTATGCTTGTTTGAAGCAAAAGAGAATGGTTCAACTTTTTATTAAAAAATCTTGTAATTTTTTTAAAAATCATTTATTTATGTATTTATTTATTTTTTATTAATTGTGAACAATTCTGTGTAATTTTGTTACTAAACTTTCCTTCTTTAATCGTAATAAATTGTAAGTTTGCTTAATACCCTGATTACCTGGATTATTCAAATTTCTGATTCTCAATATTGCCTTTTGCCCCAGTCAGTCCTTATAAATGAGGTTCTGTAATTGTTTTGTATTAAGTTTTAGGAAAAGTTAAAGTCTAACTTTTTTATGTATACAGTGTGCTATAGTTTGGGGAACATGTTAAATGTTCCTTCCTCTGAAATATTTGGTTTTTTAATGTACAAATAATGCAAATGTAATGTAAATTGGTTTCAAACCATTTTCTCCCAAATCCCAAGGTAAACCCTTAAACTTTTTTTTTCTATCATACAGCACTGTGTATACATGTATAACGAATATAGGGTCATTCAAATTTTTTTCTAAGAACACATACATCCTTTTAAACAGGAATCCCGTTTTAGGAAAAAAAATGACTTAACCTTTTGGATCCGGGCTGTTTTTTGGAAATTTTTCTTTCGACCCAGGTAGTACGACAGTTGAACCACAGATTTATTTTCCATTGAAAAGAGGTGTAAACTGTCCTACCAGACGTATGAAACCTTGAAAAAATCCCCAGCTCCAAAGGGCTTGAGTGAAAATTTCAACCCCGTCTTCTAAAGAAGAAAGACTTATTGTACAACATGTGTAACGCACGGCTCCGGAAGGTTAATTTTTTTTAAGTGGTAAAAAGCTTTGCTAATAAAAATTTATCAAATTAGTGCGTTAATAGCATCTGCAAGTCAATTAACCTTTAGGAACCGGGCGGTACACATGTTGTACCATAAGTCTTCTTTCTTTAGAGGACGGGGTTAAAATTTTCACTCGAACCCTTTGGAGCCAGGGATATTTTCAAGGTTTCATACGTCTGGTACGACAGTTTATACCTTCTCTTTTCAAGGGAAAAGAAATCTGTGGTTCAATTCTGTACCTCAGAACCAGACTAACGTAAGTCCATTTTCGTTATTTTTCGGTAGAGGGGAAAAACGATTGTCGAATACATCGTTTTTCCCCTCTACTGAAAAATGACGAAAATGGACTTACGTTAGTCTGGTTCTGAGGTACAGAATTGTCTTACTACCTGGGTCGAAAGAAAAATTTCTATACGAACAGCCCGGATCCAAAAGGTTAAATATGAAAACTGGTTCTAGGCGTCGCTTTGAGAGGGGGTCTCCTATAGTCAGGATATTTGATGGGCTATAGTATTCAAAACTAACCCAGAAATATATCAATCAGCATTTTAATCTATCAATTGATTGAGTGTCCTAAAAAGAGAAAAAATTTAATGCATTTTTTAAATATTTTGGACTTTTTAGTTTAATGAGGCATATTTAAATTCTTGAATTTCGTTATAAATACCACTCCCAAACATCATCTGGATGTGTTTGATAGACATCTATCAAAATAATATATCAAATATCTTCTTCTTTTCATCCATAAGCTCAGTTCTTTTGCGTTGGAAAATTAGGTTACTTGTAACCACAAAACATACGCTTTCTTTCTTTCTTTCTTTTTTTTTTTGAAAATGTGTACATTTAATACATTATTTAACAACCTTTGTATGTTCTAGCATAGAGGCATTTATTTGCTTCTTAATGTTATATTATCATTTTCAACATTGCCATTTTCTTATATTCAGTGTGTTTATTTTTCATACAACTGCTCATTTTGATGTTCAGGACCTTTACTTTTAGTCTGCAGCGTACGCGTTGGGCGGCATGTCCCCGGCGGGGATAGAACCGGGGACGTCTGTGGTAGAAACCCAGTGCTTTGGCCGCTGGACTAAAAGGCCTCATAACCCGGCGGGCAAAGTTGGGTTATATGCTCTCTCAGCGTACGCCGCCACAATACTCCCCTCCAAGTGATGGAGCGGGGAGCGCGAGAGAGCGTTTCGTTTTTGAATTAGATGGAGCGCCAAGGAGCCAGGCGTTCTGGCTGAAGTTGTGCCTGTTGCTGCAGCTGGGAGAGTTGCTGCAGAGCAAGGAGCGTGTCCGCGGTCGGGCGCATGTGAGTCTGCGCCAACGGTTGGGCGGACGTGGAGCGATGCATGTGGCGGCGTACGCTGAGAGAGCATATAACCCAACTTTGCCCGCCGGGTTATGAGGCCTTTTAGTCCAGCGGCCAAAGCACTGGGTTTCTACCACAGACGTCCCCGGTTCTATCCCCGCCGGGGACATGCCGCCCAACGCGTACGCCGCAAGTCTTTATGTTTCAAATTTGCATGTCGTTTGCAGTATCATGAGTGTATGCCTGCAATACTCATCTGGTGTGGCAGAGATTGGCTTAAAACACCTTTTTTTTAATTTTTTTATAATTATTTAATAAAATGAATACGGAATGTAAATGTATTTTTAGGAAGTGATTATTGTTGTAGTTGTTGAACTTTTTATGAAAACTGCATCTGTACTTAAAATTTGCGTTGGAATGAAAAATAGCTTTGTCATTATCTTAGTTATTGAATAAAATCTTCTAATACTGTTTAGACTAGCATAGAAAACAAACTCAATCCAAGGAATTAAAAATAAATAAATGAATAAATCAAAGTGTTAGATAAAAAGTATGCTAACTCCAATTGGAAGGGTGTGATATTTTTACTTTAGCACCGGAATTAAAAGTTTTGGTTCTTAACTGTGATGTATTTGAACATGAGGAACAATTATGTATCATAATATGAAGTATTAGTTTTCTAGAAAGTTTTCTTGTATTTTAAAAATAATGATTTGTAATGTTGCATTTGTGGGTGTACAGTTATGCCCACAATACATGCAAATAATTATTATACAACTAAAAAAAAAATTCTTGAAAGTTGATATTTCTCATATTACAATACATTAATTGTTCCATTGGTTTAAATACATCATAGTTCAGACCCAATATTAAAAATTACAGAAATAAAATTAAAATATATGCATAAAAATATCACACCCATGCAAATGGCTTGAGTAAGTATTGAAATTTTATCAAGCATGTGGTGCCTTTAAAGAAATATTATATATTATCTTCAACTTTTATGGAATAATTTAAGAAGTTTTACTATGACTATTTATAGAGTGGTCAGTTGATATTTGAAGGATATTCATAGTTCAATATTGGATCTCAGTGTCTTCATAATAAAATATAAACAAGAGTTTTTTAATGCACTAATATGCAGACAACATATACTAGTTTTACTTAAAGATCCTTCAAAAGAGAGTACTTCCAAATTGTTAACATTGTTTGTTTATTTGAAAATGTATATAAATTGAAAATTAGAAGCCAACATGATGGTTCCTGGCTTGACTTACTGTCAGTTATTTTTATTATTTGTTGAATCATTTGATTTATGATATAGAATATGAAAGTAAATTCCTGTGATTTTTGTGTATAGAAAGTTTACCTTTTTCTTTTAAAAACTAGTCACTTTTTTATATCATTTTTGCTTAAAACTGTACTTATTGAATTTAAATTTTTGTAATGAGTTGACATTGAAGACTGATTTTACTGTCATTTACAGACTTGGAATTTTTTAAACATTTTTATCGCACTTGTTATTAAAAGTGTTTATCATTTCATACATATATATGTACATGGGTGTGATTTGTTTATTTTACTATAGTAAAAACTTAATATATACATTCAGATAACTTCTGATTTAGAAATATTTATTTCGAAACTTGTTTAAGTTGTTCAATCTAAACATTGATGTTTTTTCTCTTGAACTTTAATTTTTTAATGTATCATAATAATTTTATTAACTGCAACTTACTTTTTAGCCTACTTTCCCGTTAAAAATAAAAGAAAGACGAAAAAAGTATTAAAAGTAGCTTAATGCATCTAAAAAATATCGCCAAGTCCAAAAAATATCGCCAAGGTAAAAAAAATATCGCCAAGTCCAAAAAATATCGCCAAGTTAAAAAAATAAAGAGGTAAAATGAATATCGAAAAATTAAAGATTTGAAAGTAGGGTATTGAGATGGGGAATTTGTGTGTCGGTCTGTCTGTCCCCCCTAATAACTTTTGAATGAACATTCCGATTTGGACGAACTTTTTTTCGTTGGAAAGATCTCGGCGAGTACAGCTCATTCCCATATTTGATTTTTTGATTTGAACAATTTTTGGTTCAACTTTGAGCCGTTCAAACAACCGGTCCCGCGATACTAACTTTTGAATGAACCGTCCGATTTGAACAAATTTTTTTGGTTCGAAAGATCTTTTCAAGGATACTTCATTCCCGTATCTACATTTTCGATTTGAACAATTTTTCGTTCAACATTGAACCATTCAAACAAGCTGTCTCCCCTAATAACTTTTGAGTGAACAGTCCGATTTAAACAAACTTTTTTTTGTTCGAAAGATATCGGCAAGGATACTTCATTACCGTATTTAAATTTTCAATGTGAACATTTTTTCGTTCAACATTGAACCGTTCAAGCTACCTTTCTCCGCCTAATAACTTTTAAGTGAACCGTCTGAATTGAATAAACTTTTTTTGTTCGAAAGATCTCGGAGAGACTCATTCCCATACTTCACTTTTCAATTTGACCCATTTTTCGTTCAATGATGAACCATTCAGAAAAATTTTTAACATGAGCGCCTACTGGGAAATTTAAATTGAATGTTGATTCTCAACTTAAAGGCGGATATCCTTCAAACTAACTTTGTAAGAAAACGGTTTTGATAAAAAATGTATGTTAAGTACTTTTCTGAAAAATCTTCTGTGAGGACTCTGATTCCGACTCCGCAAACATGGCGGAAATGCAGGCTCAGAAAAAAAAGACTGACTGGGCAGACGATTTTTTGTTTATTTATTCATTTTTTTTTTTTGTTTAATTATTATTTTTTTTATTTATTAATTTTTTTTTGGCAGACGATATTTTTTTTTATTACAAAAATTGTTCATTCACTAGAGCATTTTATTCTTTATTTATATTTAACAACTGGCAACGGATTAAAAATAAAATTCGAGACATTTTATTAACGAACGAGGTTTTTTTTCTTTCTTTGATAAAATGTGTTTTGATGTTCTTTGTGCTTTTATTTTATTTTATTTATTCTTTTTTTTCTTTTGAAAACGATTGTGAAATTTTTCTACGGAAGAACTATAACAGTTACATTCTTTAAAAGGTGCGACAAAACTTTATTGACTCATTTATTTACTTTTTACGTGTCCATTTCATCTGATGAGAGGGGTATATTTTGCTCTTAGAAATCAGCTTTAAGTGCTATAAAGGTATGTTTGACATAATTTTCAGTTTCAGATATTCAAGAGAATATTGATTAGATGCTAGAATGCCGATGTCGATGTACGGGAAAGTAGGCTTGTTTAGTTCTTGACAGAACTTCTTGTTATGGAATGCTATACTTTAATTAATCAATTTCAACATGTTTTCAGTATATCTTAAGGAAACTTTTCTTCGAAAACTTCTTTTTGTGGAAGTTAAATTCTATATTTTGCATGCTTGAATGCTTTTTATTATTATTTTTTTAATGTTAATTTATAGCTTATATGTGTGTTCTTGTTTTCCTTTATGAAATGATGAGAAATAAATAACTTCATATTTATGCTTTTTAATTTGATGTTGTGTAATGTAAATGATTCTTAAATTATCTCAGCATTTTAGCTAAGCTTCCCTTGTTGCTAATAATACATACATCTGTCTAACTGTCGGAGGTTTTAAATAATTTACCATTCAGTTTGTTTGATAGTTAAAAAATAAAATTCATTTTTAGAAGAACATTTAACAAAATGATTTTATTTAACTCCTTAATCAATGTATTATTTTTAATCTATACAGAATGGATTTCACTCTGTGTTTTCTTTTATATTTTTCTTTTTTTAAATCTCTTTTTAGACTTTTAGTGAGTGATTGACAATCATACAGATTTTAGGTATAAATATTTGCTGACCTTTTTGACATAATTCAAAGATTCATGCAATTTGAGTGCTTTTTAATTAATATTATTGAGTTATCTAAAAGGAAGTGAGTGATTCAATGAAATTTTAAAGATTTTATAACAATGATTTTATTAAATTTTTATAGAATGAAGCATAAATTAGTGGCGGTACTTGATCATTTAAGTCTTTTAAACTCATATTGTAGGGTGCTATATAATTGTTCACGGCCAGTTATCTTCAAAGACCATAAATTATAGCTTTGCATATAAAGGCTCCAACTTAATCCAGAATATTTTATACTATTTAGTATTTTGTTGCCTGTTTATAAGTGCCAGAAAGTTATGTAATAAAATGTTATTCAAATATCAGGTTGTTTTATTGATCATTATTCCTTTATTTTCATTTCACATAACACACACTCCAGTGTTTCGTACACATTCTACTCCTCTTGATTTAACCAGTTGGATGGGACCCTGAAGAACACTTTTTTATCCAGACCGTGAACTGAGCCATCCCTAGTCCAGCACCCCAAGATATATTGGTTTGAAATGGGAACTTGGAGGACTTTTGTGACCAGGAACATATATAATGTGCGCCAGTCACCATTAGGGAACACAGTATCCTCAACCAGTGGGGATTGAGCCTGGGACTCTCTTATTACGAGTCTGATACATAGTGGATCAGGCCTCCATAGCCTGTTCATGTGACACAAGCACATAACATGTAACACCTGCAGACCATGAAGTTCACTCCTGTGGCCCATTTTCAATGTTACAAATAAAAAACTACCTTAAAATCCTCTGAAATACTAAACCCTTCAAGAGACTCTTGCTACTAATCCCAACGCGTTACAACTAATCTATTCTAATCACTTCATTACTGCTAAACTTTCTCATTCTTACCTTCTGTGATAGTTCCATAGATGCAGGCAAATAGTCACTATGTAAACGATTTAGAGCCAATTATTCAGAAATTGGTTTTTAAAAAATAGTTGCAAACTATAATAAGTATCAAGTATTGTTAACTATGTTTTATCTTTTCTTTTTAATATCCTCTGATGTAATTTAGCGTAAGTCAAATTTTCTGTTTGTCCACTGGGCCGGGGGATTCATCCTTTTTCTTCCCCCATTTCCAAAAACAAATTTTGCCCGTGCAAACACAAGAGCTCGTGGCACATAATTTAGTGAGCGGCTACAAAAGCATGAAACAGCTGTACTAGATTTATTTTACTGACTCGTGAGATTTTGCATCAGATATCTGTTCACGTATTCTCTCATGAGCTTTCTCACTGTATGACCTGAGGCCCCTATATATACGAGTCGGCGCATCAAGATTAAGTTTCACCACTTTGGATCCAGCGCGTGTTTGTGTGTTTGAGTGGTTCTTTTCTGGCCAGTAATCGCGTTTGGGTAATTTTTCACTGTGAGTAATTATTAGCGGCACGTGGATTTGGCAAAGCTTAGCAATGTGCCAAAAATTTTTTCTGGTAACCCTACTCCGCAACAATGAAAATTTGAAAGTAAAAGTTAAGGAATTGGATCCAAAGTGGTGAAAATCTTGATGCGTCGGCCTGTCTATATAGCGGCTCTAATATGACCCACACCTTCTTCACTGAGAAAAAGAAGCAAACACCAACTATGGCAGGGATTCAAGTGAAACAGGCGATCGCATATTGCAATCGCTACTGGAAATGAATTACATTAGAACGTTTCTTGATAAAAACATCGTGACGTCAGCGTGACGTTTGCCTATGAAAAACGAGCTAGATAAAACGTCACAGCCTACTTGGCGAATAAGAGGAGATCGCTGAGTGCTTGTGAGCTCTTATTGGCTCCACCCGTAGTGACGTCAGTGCGATTAGCATTTATTGCAATTGCAACTTATCCAAATTTGGGAATTTGCGATTGCAATGGTGAGTTGCGATCGTCCGTGTTTCACTTGAATCCCTGCCTAAGGTGGAGTGAGAAACAAATGGCCATCATAATCGCTCTAAAAAAGTATGGGATTTGGGTTGCGGTACCCGAGTTGGAGGTGGGAGAGAAACATCGTTCCCACAGCTAGATCAAGCGATTCAAAGCATAATTATTTTCTTTTATTTTGTTGCTTTTTTACCCCTGACACACAAACGAAGGGGGGTTATGTGTTTGACGTGTATGTGTATTTGTCTGTGGCACTCTGCAGCCTAAACGGATGGACCGATTTTGAAAATTTGTTTTTTTTTTTTGTTCGAAAGGGGAGTTGATCGAGAGTGTTATTAGCTAGGTTGCGTCTTCGGATGGTATTAATTAAAGAAGATATTAATTAAAAACCTTTGAAAGGTTTTCTTAATTTCAGTTTTATAACTTGTTGCAAGTGCTAACCACGAAGCAAACTTGCAAAATTTGTTAGTATAAAACGTGTTATAATAGAAACTGTATCAGAAAACCTAAATCAAGTAAAGATTACAAATTTTTCCTGCTAGTTTATTGGAAAAGTGTCAATTTTTTTTAATGCTTAGGCAGGAATTCAAGTAAAACACCATTGCAATCGCTTCGAGGCGATCGCAAATTGCAATCGCTACTGGAAGTCGAATTACATTACAATCGCATCTCGTAGCGATTGCAACGTATCCAAGTTTTTTTCTCATTCGTTTTCTTCCTGGATTTTCCGGTATCTCTATTCGAACTTTCTATTTCGAAAGTGCCTGGTTAGTCACCGGTTGCTCTATTCGAACAGAGCCTCAGTTAAAAGGACGGAGAATGGAGAATCGCTTGTGGGAATAAAATCTGGCACCACACTGCGTTATCAACATCAACAAAATTTCTGTTTGCCTATTAATTTTGTTTTAAAAGAATGAAGTGAATTATATGAAATAGCGGAGAAAATATATGTGTCACTTAATGAAATTGACTTTTCAAAAAAGCTTTTCTTGACGTGTTAAGAAGCACTTATTTTTTTAGTTATAAAATTAGAATTACCTGGTGTCTAATGTGACCGACTGAGCTGTTATTAGAATAATGGAGACAACTTTTGTCTGAAGAAACGAATATTGTGACACGCAGGGAAAATGGAACTAAAACAGATGTTAGTTGTAATTGTTTGATTAGTTCACAATGTACTAAATACACTTCAAGAAAACGTATTAACATTTCGCCGCACATTCTTGAGACCATCAGTTGGTTGTATTACAGGTGATTTTATTATTATTATTTTTTTTTTGCTGTATGTTGATTTTTATATTAAATATATATAATTGTATGTGACAGAAGAAAATTCTTGCTGTCGCATTTCACCTTTGCAATAAGTTGATAAATGGTGAATGAAGAAGTTAACTTTCCTCCCTTTGATTGAGTTCACACAAAGAAATGTAGGGGGCAGTCAGAGGCTCGTTGGACCGATATCTATAATTTTAATGCTGTTGATATATTTTATTTTAATGTATGGCCAACAAATAGCTTCTATAGTCCAACAAATCCTTTAATCAAATCCAGTGATGAAACGTGTAGGGGAAGGTGTTGTACCTTGGGCCACTTATTTTCGGAGTTGTTTCTTGATACAAATTTAACTCTCATATTCAATTTTTTTTATAGGGAAAGAACACTCATACATTTAGCTTCTTATAAATATATTAGCTTTAAAGAAAGTATTTATAAGAAAGTGGTAAAATGTAATAAAGTAAGAAAATGCAAAATGGCCCAAGGTACAACATGGTGCTGTACCTTGGGCCACATAGTATTGTACCTTGGGCCACCTTTAAAAAAGTGAATTTAAAAGCAAATGCTATATTTTCTGAAATTTACAGCAAAAGAAATTTGGCAAAGTTGGCGCTCTGATTGTCCAGTTTTATTTGGTGGAAGTAGCACTATCTCAATGTCATCAATATTAATGACATAAATATCTTCTTTTTCTATGATAAATTTTTCTGTATTTCCACAATACTTGTAAAACTTCATTTCTAATTCACATCGAACTAAATATTTTATAACTTCTGCTACAAAATAAGAAAATTTCTTCTTTAATGCTAATCTGGTTAGTACAAAGCTTTGTTATGTTAAGTCTTTCACAATTTTATTTTGTTTGTATTAAGTAATTTCTTCTATCATTGCATTATCTTCACTGGAATCTGCATATGGTATTTCTAAATAGCTTTCAAGAACTTGATTCTATTATTTATTTTTGCACAAATTTTTGAGATAGTTTGACGTTTCTTTTGTTCAATTTGTTCTTTCTCAGAAGTGTCTGTTAAAATTCTAGTTTTTCCACGTTTCCTTCCGCAGGAAATTGTTTTCCTAAGTCCTGCTTTTGGAAAGGGTCTAATCATTTGAAGAGAGAATGCAACAGGAGATGATAAAATGGATGTTGAAGTAAGTGTAGTTAGTTGACTGAGATCCAGAAACATATGTTGCTCTATTAGTTTAATGGCACAAAACACAGCATAGTTAAGTGGCCCAAGTTACAACATAGTTAAGTGGCCCAAGGTACAACATAGTTGAGTGCCCCAAGGTACAACCACATGGTTTTATAGAAAAGAAAATGGGTGCTGAGTTTGCAAGTTAAGTTTTCAAAACATAATTATTGCAGAAAGAAAGATAAATATTTATACTTCTTATTTGCTGTTTTACTTTAGCTGTTTTGCAGATTCTGTTTTCAACAAAACAAAAAACATAAGTCACAAAAAAATTACTTAAACGTAGGCCAAACTTTCTTTTCAACTTTTTTTAGCATGTACATGAGATATAAGAATAAATCAAAGATGCAATGTCCTCTAGAGTCAAATCGAACAAGGCGGATGGGTTTTGTCCTTCTATGTGTTTTCTGAAAAGAGATATGCATGCTGGCCCAAGGTACAACGTGGCCCAAGGTACAACATCTTCCCCTACTCACTCGGTAAATACTCGATACTCGGCTAAATTTTAATCAGGTACTCCGCGAATACTGAGTCGGTGTGAAAATTGTATATTGTTCAAGACAACGAAATTTTCCAGTTTGTTACAATTGCTTTGTTCATGAAATATAACTCTATGAGTTCCAAAAAAAAAAAACCCTCATAAAATCAACTGAGTAAAAGTTAGCTGTGTCATGTCTACCTGGCTACCTTTCCTTACCTCTTCCACATGGTAGTGGTACATGGTACATCTAACCTTTGGCCAAGAACAGTCCAAGTGATTTATAAGATGAATATTCGTAGACTGATAACAAAAAAATCCTCCAATTCCAATTTTTTTCAAATCATTTGAAAGCTTAAATTGAATTTTTAAACCATGATTTTGCAGATACAAGTTTTTGACATAGTGGTAACAATACATAGAAGTAAAATTAAGTCATTTTTATGTAATTGGAGTTAGAACAAGGTTGTGACTACTTAGGCTAAGAAATAAGGAAGAAAAAAAATTGCTGTAGAAATATTTTAATAACAAAATCATTGTTTTAAATTGTGGTGTAAAAAGTGTCAAACGGACTATCCGGGACCCCTCCATCCTAACCACTAGACAAGGTAGCCGGCCTATTTCTTTTAGATTTTTAAACTTTTTTTTAGGTGCCCAGCCCAATTTCTTACCCTAAATTTTTCCTTTTTTTGTTCACGCCTGAAGGTTGAACATGGCAAGCCTTATCATGTGAGCTGTTTCTCATCATTATCATTGAAATCAGGTATTAAATCCAATATTGAAACTTCGTGATGGGATAAATAGACGATACATCAGACACCGACTAATGGGAGGATTTAAAGCAGAGTTTCAGCAGTTCTGCTTCTCAGTTGCTGTGAAGGAATATGCGAGGAAACCTCTTTCACAAAGAGTCATAAGACAGAAAAAAAAAAAGTCAAATCTGCTTTAAACAGCTATGAAACTAATTCATCTTTAAAAAAAAAGTTACTGCAAGTTCTGTTTCTGAAAAACCATTTTGATCTGTTTTTTAGATAAATATAATTTAAGCCGGAATCTTTTAGCATAATCAGTATAGCCTTTTTCAGGGACTAGTAGAAAATAACGTTGAAAGTGGGATAACATACGAAACAGACAATGAAAAATCGCTGTATTTCAATTAAATTCTTTATTCTTTGTGTAGACGGATTTTCACTCAGTGCTAATCCTTCGCTGCATGACCATTAAAATCAAGAAAAAAAAAAAACCATCCTAGCTTGCAAATATTTAGAAAAACTTCTTAACATTTTCCAAGGATCAGTAATGATTTAGTGTCTGACTATGAAATATCACTTTTGTCATTTACTTGTATTTGTAAGTACAATAACCTAAGGAATTTTAAAGACAATTTTGGAAATTCCATCAAGTTGATGAAGTTCAGTTTAGTCTAATGCAAGCAAAAATATCCATTCCAAAAAAAAAAAAAAAAACAGAAGGAGGGGGGGGGGGCTGAAAATCTTATATATGTTTTTATGTACATATTTAAATGTTTACATTAAATAAATTAAGTCTTAACTTCAAGTATAATTTTGTGCTTTTGATATTTGTTCAAAATATAAAATTGTACTAAAAATGTAGTTTTGGACAGTTTAGGACAGTTTTGGACACATGGGTTTTGGACAGGACGGTTTAAACCATGGTTTAAACCGTGGTTTTTACCGTTCTGTACAAAACCTTGCCAACCCTGCTTCATAGAATACGTTTGGAGTTTAGATAGAGTTATGCGTGCATATTTTATTTAATGAAACAGAATTTTTTTTTCTATTTCAGAATGGGGAAAAAAATTTACATTCGCTTGAAGAATTTCTTTTGAATCTTATAGCAGGGGTGATTGTATTCCGGTATTTTACCGGATTTTGGTATTTTCATGATCGATTCTGGTATTTTTATGTTCGAAAATACCGGAAATAAAATATTCTTAATTGTGCTTTTATCTTCCCAACCTCAGTATTTTTTTTGCTTCTTCACATTTTCGGTGATTGTACCAATAATTTTAATAATATTCATCGAATAGAAATATTAAGATGCCATTCTATTTTTTTTTCACTTTAATAAATTATTTTATTTAACACATATGTAACATCTTTAAATAGTATTTCACTTCCGTATTAATAAATATGAAATCTTTGACTCAGGTCATATTGTATTTATTAGGAGATTTATAGGTATTGCATCTAAATATTCTTTTCCATATTTTCAGTAACAAATTCAACTTTCATTACTTTATAAATCTTTTCACACAACAAACAGCAATTCTGTTAAACTTTTACTTTCGCTTTAAAATATTTTTTTTGGAGATACTTTGTGCTACGCCAGCTCCAAAGTAACTTTATTACTCATTTACAATTTGATTAAATGCGTGCATAATTTTTTGACTAAACTTTTTGAAACTATTCATATATATCAAATGTTTTATTATAAAATTATGTGTGCTTAAGTAATAGGGGTCTTGGTTAAAAAAAAATGTGTGTGTGTGGGGGGGGGGGGGGGGGGGGCACTCACACATTTTCTCTTTAAAACTTTCAGGTATTTTTTCACAAACTCACAATCACCCCTGTCTTATAGTTCGAGCACAGCCATGCAGGTGCAGCTAGTTGTTAATTTCTAGGTAATAAATGGGAAGAGCCTAGAGTTAGAGTGGCCAATGAACCATTACAAAAAAAAAAAATTATCGGGACTTGAAGGGCCTAGCTATGCTAGTCCAAGTCAATTTATCAATCCCCAATATAGGTTGATGAGCTGACTAGGCCCGACATGTGTTGCTGACTGCCACTTTTATTGTACTAGCTGCGTGGCCCAGCTCTGCCCGGTCTACATTGAGAATAAATGCAGGGGTAATTAAGTTCTGGTATTTTACCGGTTTTCCGGTATTTTTATGATCGATTTTGGTATTTGCATGCTCAAAAATACCGGAAATAAGATATTTTTAATCCAGATTTTTTTTCCCCTTTTTCGAATTTTCGGTGATTATACCGATAATTATTTAATATAGTCATCACATTTCGCATTTTCGATGATTGCTATTCCTTGCTGAAAGGCAAGCTAATTATATTTCTTTTTATTTGAATTAAATCATTAAACCAAGAGTTTTAAACAAAATTCCATGTTTTGTAAGTGTAAAATATCAAGAACTTAAATGCTTAATCTCTTACTGAATTTTATTTTTGTTACAACAATTTAAGTTTTTTAACCCATACATAACATCTTTAAATAGTACAGTAGAGAACCAATTATCCGTGATGTTCGGGGCCACAGCTATCCCGGATAACTGAATTTCCCGGTTTTCTGGATCGTTACGAAGCGATATTTGCCAATTGTTCATAAAACCCAAGTTACTATAATAAATAGTAATCATCTCAAAATCTGAAGAGAAAACGATCCAGAAGTGCTTATAGATATTACAATATTAAAAATTTTTGAGCTATATGCCACTTATATGGTATTGATAAGGAAAATGTTCATATTCATTTAGTGTATTTCAAAAAAAAACGAAAAAAAAAAAAAAAAGCTCTTCATTTTTTAGAAATTGCCGAAAATGCGTATTTTAAAAAGTGGCGGCAAAATCGACAAAATGTTGCCGGTTTTCTGGTTTCCCGGTCTTTTGGTTCCCGGATAAAAGGTTCTGTACTGTATTTCACTTCAGTGTAAATAAGTATGAAATCTTTGACTCTGGTCATATTGTATTGATTAGGAGATTTATAGGTACTACATCTAGATAAATTCTTTTCCAAATTTTCAGTAACAAATGCAATTTTCATTAACTATGTTATATTAATATTTTTGCACAACCAACAGTAATTCTGTTAGACCTTTACTTTATCTTTAAAATACCTTTTGGAGATAATTTGTACAACACCAACTCAAAAGTAACTTTATTACTCATGCATAATTTAATAACATGCATGCACAATATTTTGACTGAAAACTATTCGAAACTTTTCGAACATATGAAATGTGTCTTGTTTGTTCTAAAACTTTCAGATATTTTTTCATGAACTCACAATCACCCCTGTAAATGTCATGTCATGTGACGCACATGTCTGAATGTCCTGATTAAATTAAAGTCAATAGTTTGCTAGAACGCAGTACGAAAAATTAATCAATCGCCAAATTTTTTTTTAATCTGTCTGGTACCGGAAAAGCCTTAGCAAAAGTAAGAATTTTATTTATTTGTGTTTAAGAACAAAATGGCAACACCTTTTTGTCATCAATAATTTATTTCACCCCATTTGATTTCTTTCACGCTCGTGCAGACGATTTTTATAAATCCAATTTAAAATGGATATTTCCAAATTTTCAAACGCCCATATCTTTCTTCAGGGGGGAGATATCGATTAGTGGTTTTGAAAAACCTTTGGAAGGAAACTTTCCTAAAAGGTATTTTTTGCGTTCTTTCGAATGAGCCCAAGATCGAGAAGGTCCGATAAGTATTATCGCTAGATAGTTATTTTGAAGTCCTTTATTCGAAATTCGAACAGATCGGTACTTTTTTCCCGCTCTAAAACCGTCCTATGATCCTTCCCGGGTGCCTATCTCCCTGCCAAATTTCGTCCAGATCTGACATAAACTCTGGATTTGTATAAGGTACACACATACATATATATTCTTTGTTTTATTTATGTGGATATGCCATGTGAAATTATCTATTTTATCACTCATATTTTTCAGTTTTATTCAGACTGCTTTATGAATTTTATGTTATATGAGTAGGTAGTCCTTCACTGGAAATTTTATTAACTTCAATTTTAGTATCAAATGGATGATCTATTTTTCTCTCACATTATAATTGTTTAAAGTTTATAACATTTAACCAATTTTTTTTCTTTTTTTTTTTTGTTAAACTAAGCAGTGCTAAGTTTGCTATGGCTTATTTTAAACTAGCTGCCTTGTCCGGCTTTATACGATCTACATTGAGAATAAAAGAAAGTTATGCCAAGTGACGCATGTCTAAAAGTCCCAATTAGGTTAAAGTCTATAGCTACTTCTCTAGTAATACTATTCAATGTATGAAAAATTAATCAATCCCCTGGAAAAATTTTAAATCCCCTTGTTGCAGGAAAATACTTGAAGCAGAAGTAAGAATTTCATTTGTTCACACTCAAGAAAGATAATAGCAACAGATATTTATTCAGGTTTTTCTTATCAATGATTTCTTTCACTCTTCTGCAGACTACTTTTTATATCCAATTTAAAATGAATGTTTCTGAACCTAAAAATGCCTATGTCTCTTTTTTTGGTGAAGATGTGAATTCACGATTTTCAAAACCGTCGAGGGAAGTAAATCTTCTAAAAAGTTATTTTTCCTAATCTTTCCAGTGAGACCAAAATTAAGAAGATCCAATAATTATTTCATGCAGAAAAAGCCATTTTTGCCATATCCTTAAAATACAATTCGAATGAATTGTTACTGTTTTGGTGTTTAAAAACCCCCCATGCGAGAGAGAGAGACCCTTCCCAAGTACCTTCCTGCCAACTTTGTCAAGTTCCAACATAAACTGAATTTGTATACAGAATATACATACACGAATATATATTCTTCATTTTATTTATATGGATTTCAAATTAACCTTGCTGAAATAATCTATTAGTCTAAGACAGGGGTGGCCAACCCGTGGCACGCGTGCCACAATGTGGCACGGTAGAGCAGTAGCAGTGGCACTCGAAGACTTTTTGAAAAAATTCCAAAATTGATTAAAAAATGTCGATCTCAAAAATATTGATAAAAACTAAAACCCTTAAACTGACAAATATTATGATATTATGACGATTAAGTGTCAGGAGGCTGGCTTACAAATTGTCTGAACTACAATATTGCAAAGTATACTTAACGCTAGCTTCGGACATAAAACAAAAGTTGTTGCGCTTGACACGAATGAAACTTTCGATGCTGCAGAATGGATTCTTGATCTGTAATTAGTTTCACGGGTGATGAAATTAAAAAAAAAAATGTTACCGTATATACTCGCGTATAGGTCGATCTCGCGTATAAGTCGACCCCCCTACTTTTTGAAGGAAAATCGGGAAAAATCGAAAACCCGCGTATAAGTCAAGACAACACTTTCTGAAACGATCAGGAACGTTTTGCCTCGATTTTTTAATATAAACGTTTTGAAAAGAAGGAGAATGAAATGCCCTGAACAGTTTTGTGTTAAAAACATCATGATTGTTATTCTTTTTCACAAAAAATTTTCATTTTTCCGATCGTGATTTTTGTAAATCGGGATCGATCCGGGAACGTTTTACCGCGATTTTTGAATATAAACGTTTTAGAAAGAAGGAAAATGAAATGCAGTGAGCATTCTTGTGTTGAAAATAGCACGATTGTTATTCTTTTTCACAAAATAGGTTCATTTTTGCGATGGCGATTTTTGTAAAGGGTTTGATTTTACGATCGCGGTTTTTGTAAGGGTTTGATTTTGGGGCTACAATTTTGCATTATTTTGCATTATTATCAATAAATTTTGCAGTGTATACATATTACATTCCGTTTCAAAAAGATAAACACCATCAATCGGAAAATTCGCAAATACGGCAATTCCTGCACTTTTCGACAGGGTTGCAAAAAAGCCGGCTTTTTTTAAAAAAGGCCAGACCGGCCGGCATTTATTAAAAAAGCCGGTCTTTTTTGGCCTTTTTTAAAAAAAAGCCGGCCTTTTTTGGCCTTTTTTAAAATATTATACTTTACACTTATACTTTTGACTTCTATGCATTTTAATCAGGTAATCCATATTAATTTAAGTAATAAAACAATACTTTTGTGAAATGATAAAAGAAATATTTACACAAAAACTGCAAATCATTATAAAACATCAAATAATAATGTCATAGCATATCACTGCTGGATTAGTTGGTTTGAATTTGAATAAAATGCAAAGAGCGAACTTCCCTTTATTTAAACTCTGCTGAAAAGAAAAATATTAGAATTGTCTGAATACACATGTCAATTGGACAAAAAAGCCCATCCTGCACTATTTGTAAAATTATATGAAGGTATCATGACCAGCACTCTTTAGTGAAAGCAAGGCATTATCTCCCTTCCTAGAAACTATGGCCCCTTAATAAAAGGGAAGGCAAACCCTGTGTCCTTAAGTAATAACAGGAGTCTCAGAATTCAGTAGAGGCTTGTGCGGAAAGAAAGGGTGAGATATCATTGGGAACAATCCTTCAAATTGAGTGACAGGAGCACCAATGTAGTGCGGAAAGAAAGGGTGAGATATCATTGGGAACAATCCTTCAAATTGAGTGACAGGAGCACCAATGTATAAAAGGATTAAAAGTTTAAAATCAAGATAAAAAGCAGGTGGCTGCACATAAATTGATCTTTTTAAAGTGTTTTAAATCAAAAAACCAGTCAGGCTTTTTTTTTTGGCCTCTTTATAATCAGATATCTCTGATTCAAGTACTTCCCTCTTCCCTTAAACAAGTGCTTTCAAAACTCTTGAGTTACTAAACTAGCACTTCCCGCTGCCATGTTGCCTAAAGTAAAAATTTTAAAAAGACTGTTGCATCGACCAGTTTGCTCTTTTTTTTTTTTTTTTTTTGCACTATTATTTATGTATACAATAGTAAAAACATTACTTCTGAAATCTGTATCATTCCAGTAGAATTTAAATTCATTCACTAATATAGACCTGTTGGTTTCTATGTATACATAAAAAACTTTTTATTTTTTAAACAATTGTTTTTCAATTAAGAAGCAGATAAAAAATTTTGTGACTTAAAAAGAGCAGGAAAAAATATGAAAGTTCATTGTTATTTCAAGACTAAACCAAATAACTGCTAACAACAGCAGCAGAATCATGTGAGCTTTTGAATACTTTGACAAATTCATTTACGACCATTTACATTCCATTGAACAAGACTAATTACCTTATATAGAACAATAGCTTTATTTTTCTATTTTTGTAACAACTATCTAATTTTTAGTCTTGTGTCATGGAATTTGTCAACAGAGCTGTAATTGTATTAATAATATAATTTTTATTGTAAGTAAATTAAAATAAAACACCACAAAAAAAAAAAAAAAAAAAAAAAAATCCTAAAAAAGCCAGAGTTTTTAATAAAAGCCGGCCTTTTTTAAGTGGTTTAAACCAAAAAAAGCCGGCCGGCTTTTTTTGGCCCGGCCAAAATGTATCAACCCTGCTTTTCGAGCCGTTGGTCGTTTATTCTTTATTATTTATTCTTTATTTTGCAATTAAACCATCAAAAATACAGTAGAATGTATGAGTATTTATTTCTTTAGAGCGCCTTTTTTAAATAGTTAGACTGAATCAGAAAAATCTTCTCGTTTTTGAGTGTTTTTTTTTTTCCAAAATTTTTTGGAAATTCTGCCCCGCATATAAGTCGACCCCCTAACTTTCAACTTCATTTTTTGGACTAAATTTCTCGACTTATGCGCGAGTATATACGGTAACTCTGCAACTAAAACTAAGAAACCAGATTGGACGAAATTCGGTATGGTTACACAAATGAAGATCCTTAAATTGTTTTTGTAAAATTGCTTGAAAATAATTTGAGGAAAAAATTTCAAAAGTAACATCGAAATTATTTATCACAAACTCCTTGCCAAAGAATGAGACTTTTTCTCTGCTGGTGACCCTGTAGAGTTCACTGTATCAACAAACTACGAATTAGAGCTCCTAATGTTTTGTAAACTTTTCAAAGGGGAAAGAGGAGAGCATGGCAAGTTACTGCTTCATTGAAATGTGCAGTAGCTGTCCAAAGGAAAAATAGTAATAAGATTTTAGAATTTTGGGGATTGTGTTTTTTAAAATGCCTGGAAGGAAAGCAATGGGTACTTACTTAGGAATGAAGAATAGTAAATGAATTTAGTTATGTCATCTCTTATTCCGGCGTTTAAGTAATTTAAATTTAAAATTGTACAAAGAACCAGTGTAGGCCATCTACATTCTTTTATGATTAAACTTCAGTTTTTTTCTCTCTACTTTAGCGAAAAAAGAATAAAACATCAACTTTAATACTGAAAGTATCTACCCAAATTTAATAGTTTTCCAATGATATATGTAGAAAATTTTATACCTATTTTAAGTATACATTCAGTGTTAGGTTTGATGATTTTTAGGATGATAAAAAAAAAATGCTGATCTTTTCAAATTCTTTGTCTATTTCTCTGTAAGACACTACTTGTTACCCTTCTGAAATCCAAATTAGAATTACTGACCTTTTGTATTGGTAATCAAATGTAAGAGCTTATACTTCAACAGAAAGTCATCCACGTTATATAGAAATTTATCAATAATTTTTTTTCCACATTTACACACTTTAGCCGTCTGATGCTATTGTAGATTTGGTCCAAAATAGGCTTCGAAACAAATATTTTTTTTTATGAATGCAGAAAAATCTAAATACTGTTGAATATTAATTGATCGCAGTTAAAACACTTAAACTTCTTAGGTTTCCCAAGAACTAATTCTAAAATTAGACTGGATACAAAAGATACAGACTCATAAATACCATTAAGTACAGACTGTTTAATTTTTAGAATGGAATGTTTAATGTTTTTTTTTTTTTTTTTTTTTTTTTTTAAGCATAAGCCAACTGACAGAACTTATAAAATTGTTTATTAACGATTATTCTAAAGTTCGGACTTGTTATATCTTTATTATCATTTAGATTTAAATTATTCAGATTTACGAGAAAAAATGTTTCATTTGAGTAAGAATTACATAGTCAGCCAACCTAAAATCTGCAATCCACCAGCAGCTCGTTTATTCCATCCATGGACTGCAGTTTCTTGCTTGTTATGCACTCATCAGCACGGAATAGGAACTAAACGAGCTAGCGGCAAAAAACCTCTAATGGAGCAAAGAGATCCAACAAAAACTTTTAACAAATGTGAAATTAGAACACCAGCAGGTTTCTGCGTAAGCCCTGGCTTACGAGCGGTTACTTACTGCTTTATACATGAGCTTTGCCTCAAAATTTTCAAGTTGTACCGTACCAAGTACGGTCGCCGGTGTTCTAATTTCACATTAGGGGCATTTCACGGTATTTGTGACATTGGGGTGCCCATAACAAATTTTTTAAAAGTTTAAAATGTTTATATATATATTGAAAAAGTACATTCTAAAGTACATGAATATCCTATTGCTTTCATAGTTCACTTTATATTATGTTTATAATTGCACTCAGAACATTGAAAATGCAATTTTAACCGTTACGGACTCCACATTGAATTTTTCGTTAAATCTGGCTTAAACGGATTTGTAAGCCAAAACTGGTACTTGAGACAGATAAAGTAAAGGCCCACCTCTAATATAGCTAACAATTTTAACCAAAAGGTGCATTCTATAAAAAATTATGGATTGTGAAAATGATGACTGTAGAGTCCGTAACAATAATTGGAATAAAAGTTTAGTTTTTAAAGAAAAATTCAATGTAGAGTCCGCCACGGTGAAAATTGCATTTTCAATGTTCTGAGTGCAATTACAAACACAATATAAAGTGAACTATGAAAACAACATGATATTCATATACTTTAGAATGTACTTTTTCAATATATATAATAATTTTAAACTTTTAAAAAGTTTTGTTACGGACACCCCTATGTCGCAAATACCGTGAAATGCCCCAATAGCTACCAGTTTTTTTTGGCTCTCTTTGCTTCTATAAGAGGATGTCCGACTCCATCTTGGTTACTTCCTATTCCAGGCTGAGAACCGCTAATAAGCACGAAACCGCAGTAATTGGATGGAATAACCGAGGTGGCGGTGCATTGCATATTGCTGCCTTAGCCCTGGCTTAGGGGCGATTACTTACTGCTTTAAACCTAAAATCTATTTTTAACTTTTTAACCCTTCACTGCACGGTGTGCCAGATCTGGCACAAACCAAATAAACCCCCATATATTCCTATGATTTTTGAATGCAGTTAAACTGAGCTTTGTGCCCTTTCTGGAACATTGCTATAACAGTTTAGTGTGATTTTTATGCACTAGTTAGTTGTACTAGTCTAGGTATTACAGTTCTTGCTTTTGAAAGAAAGAGGGTCTGCATTTCCGTTAGAAGTGTGCTTAGTCATTATTTCCTTTGTTCTAAAAATGCTTAAATATACTTAGTGGAAAGTTTGTTTATACCACTTATGGCACAAAACACATTGTAGATTATTACACTTATCGATATACAAAGCATATGCTATGTGCTTTGTGCCATATATAGAACAAACAATTAAAACATTTTTGGTGCATATTTTTAAGATTAATTTTTTTCTTCATTTTTCCTGAACTCCGGGCTATTAAAAAGGTAACAAATGATTTTTTTCATGAAAATATAAAAAATCGTGCAGTGAAGGGTTAAAAATTTTCAGTTTGTTGGAAAAATACTATGTGGCACGCTGAGCTTTTTCTCTCCACATAGTAGCACCTTCCCTAAAAAGGTTGGCCACCCCTGGTCTAAGAGCTAGCAACGTTTTTGAGTGACACTTTTAAGGCGGCTGGCTCTTTAATATATCTTTCCCTATGCTCTTCTAAGCAGCATGCAGGGTTTCTGACGGTGCGGTGAGAGTGGTTGCGTTTTTTACTGCTCATCACATTTTTGCTGTAAAAATAGTGATTTTTTAACCATTTTGACAATTAAAAACTTAAACTGTCGTAAGTATGTGAGGTAATATATCAATGGAAAGCTCCGTTTCTTTCATTCTCAATGATATTTGAATTTTTATTCTACTATAATTAGAGAAGAAGTTGCATGTAAAATCTTTTGGATTTTCTTTGTTTTTTAAGAACTGTATTTTTTACAATTTTTGAAGTAGAAATCTAAAATTTGGCAGGCTTACTTGTCTTGTCATATGCGTCCTTTACACTATTTTTTTTTAAAATGGTGAAGTCAAAAACTTTTTTTTCCATGATTGATTTGATGCAAAATGCCTAAAAATGACTTAAGAATCACTATTTTTTCCAGTACAAGTGTGATGCGCAGTAAAAAACAAAACCACTCTCCGCTGCCAGACACGCAGCATGCTGCTCAGAAGAGCATAGGGAAAGATATATTAAGGAGCCAGACATCTTAAAATGGTTGTTATTTTGACAGTGCCAGCTCTTGGGGACTATATGTTGTGCAAAGAGTTACCGCCCATAAGCAACAAGGGCTAAGGCAGAACTGAAGCAATTTCACCCACAGCTCGGTCATCATGACATCCTGAGACTGCAGTTTTGTCCTTATTCTGGACTCCTCGGTTAAGAATAGCCAATAACCGAGCTGGAGGCAAAGATCCTCTTAGTAGAAGAGTATCTGTGCCTCCAGCTCGGTTATTGGCTATTCCTGACTGAGGAGTCCAGAATAAGGACGAAACTACAGTCTCAGGATGTCATGACCGAGCTGTGGGTGTAATTGCTTCTTTTTGTTGTACATTTATTTTAACTTGTATCTGTATGTGTAGGACAAAATGGAAGACGAAGAGCATTGTGACCAGAGTGACTCAGCCGGCACGAAAGCTGACTCTAATGAGGCTGCACAAGAAGGAGGCATACTTGTAGAGGCACCGGCACAAGCTCTTCCTGCTGATGAAGACGAAAATGATCCGGGAGGGGAGAGATGCGTCACTCTATTGGAGATCAGTCAACCGAATGGTGAAACTATTTATCTTCCACAAGATGGATTTGATCTATCTGGTAACCGATATCTTGTTACCAATGACGATGGAAGCACTTTTTATTTCTTGCTAGATGGATCAGAGGCATTGAATTGTACTGAAGAGTCACTCATTCAGAGTGGGATTAGTGTGCAACCCAGCATCTATTATTTGAGCAGCGAAGATAAGCCAGATGAACTACTCACTCTACAGGATACTGTTGAAGGAAATGAGTCGCGTGAAAATGAAAACGCTCCTTCCTCGACTGCTGAGGCGGATTCTGTACATTTATCTAAAGATACTGAAAACAGCCAAACTTCTGAAACTGAACAAGTATCGTACTGCCATGTCGCTTTGCCGTCTTCATTCCATATTTCCCCCTTTGCTGCTGAGGGTTCAGGAAATTGTAAATTGAGCTATCTGGCTTCAGTCGCACAGGTGCTGGCCAAACAGCAGTCAAATTATGTCATGGTTTCTAATGATGATGAAAATAATGCTTCAACAAGTGCAACTGAATCCGTCTTCATTACTCATCAACAGATAGCAGACAATGAACCAAGTCTTGTATTGACTCATGATGCAATTCGCGCAACAGATGAGAATGAAGAGGAAAGGCACAGTGCTCAAAATCAGATTGAAGCAAATGATTTTGATGCTGTTAATGCTGCATCTTGTTCTACGGACGAAATCCGAACTAATAATGCTGTATCGGTTATATCCTCTGCTTTAAATATCCATAAAAATAAGCGGACAGACAGAAGTACTGATAATAGCTCTTCCCCCCTAAGTGCTTCTGTAGAGCATAATGAAAATACATGCAATGAAGACGAAAGTTCAATTTTAAATTCCAATGACCAATTGATTAGTGACAAAAACAACTTGAGAATTACTGCCCCTTTAATTGAAAATGTTCCATTAGAAAGTGATGCGGGTGATGATTGTTTAGATTTAAGCTACAAAGGTTCTATTGTTCTTAAAGTTAATGATGAATCTCAGTCAATTGCTGATAATTGTGTGAATGAAAGTACTTTTTTTGTAATTGATAATGAATGTCTTGGACTTAAGGATACAAATACTTTCCATGCTGAAGAAAACAGCAGTGGCGATGTCAATGTCTCTGAAAGTTCTAGCAGAGATTCCTACCTTGAAGAAAATAAGCAAGAATCCAAGAAAGATTTTCTTTCAGATGCAAGACACCCTGACAACAATAACCTGTCTACCTGTGATCCGGAAAATGCTTCCACTGACGTGGATGATATTGCTGTGAGTAATGCCTGTGATGAGAGTACGAATAGTGAAAATGAACATCTTCTGCCTCCCATGAATCTTTTACAGAGTGAATCTACCATGGAGGCTGCCGACATTTTCAATACCGCTGCTCCTGCAGAAAATTATGACAATGTGAATAGAATGCTTTTGGATGATGAAATGAACCACTTAGTTTCTTTAAAAACGCACCTTCCTACATCATCTAAAGAAATAGCAGATAATTTTAATCGTTCGAATTTGGAAACATCTTGTGAGTCAAACAATAGTTATCATTCACCATCTGGTGAAGTATGTGCAATGAATAGTGATTCTAATTTGGATAAAACTGCTGTATTAAACAATGTTCAGAGAAACCTTGTTGCAGAAGCAGAACCACCTTCTTCAGACATAGATGAAGCATTACCTTCTACAGACATAGATGATGCATTATCTTCAACAGATGTAGAGGATGCATTACCTTCTACAGACGTAGATGATGATGCATTACCTTCTACAGATGTAGATGATGCATTACCTTCTACAGATGTAGATAATGATGCATTACCTTCTACAGATGTAGATGAGGATGCATTACCTTCTACAGATGTAGATGATGATGCATTACCTTCTACAGATGTAGAGGATGATGCATTACCTTCTACAGATGTAGATGATGATGCACTACCTTCTACAGATGTAGATGATGATGCACTACCTTCTACAGATGTCGATGATGCATTACCCTCTACAGATGTAGATGATGCATTACATTCTACAGATGTAGATGATGCATTGCCTTCTACAGATGTAGATTATGCATTGCCTTCTACAGACATACACAGTCCATTACCTTCTACAGATATACGCAGTCCATCACCTTCTACAGATACAGATGGTGCATCAAGTAGTATTCTAACTGCGTTGTCTCCCAGTCGCAACACTTCTTGTTCTTCGAGTTACGATAACTCTTCAACAATAAAAGCAGCCAATCATGGTGCAGAAAGTCATTTAGGAAAATTATCTTCTGAAGATATTTTTGTTTTATCTAGCCAAAAAGCTGCTTCTCTAGGTTCTATGAACGTTACAAAAGTTCCTTTTAGTTCAATATTAACAGATAATTGTGAGAACATTGCAGAAACATCATCAGAACAGGCTGATGTACAATTAATTAAGAGTAATACAGATGCAGGAATAAATGAAAACTTGAGTTCATCTCAAAAATGTGCTCAAAATGTCTTTGAAGTCAATAAATCTTCGGATGTTTCAATGCTGGAAGATTCTTCAAATGCTGAGAAAACATCTGAAGATGAGAGCAGCAGCTATAAAACACCTGAACAGGTTGAAAAACTTAATGACTCTCATGAAGTTACTGAAAATCATCTGAAAAGTTCCGAAGCATATGTGTCAGTTCTTGAACGTAATGAATGCGATGATTCTGAAAAAACACCCATAAAAAAGTGTGCCAAGGGCAGAATGTCGAGTCAAGATTTCAGTAATTCTTTTGAAGATGTAAACCGAGACGCAGAAATTTCTGAGTCTTCTATTGAACTAGCACCAACTTCATGTAAAGCTACGGATGACAGCGATGAAAATAAACAAGACGCACTTCCAGTGACTGCAGGAGGCCATTTTGAGCATCAAAATGAAGTAGTGAATGAGACAGCTGAACAGGATGGAAACGATAATTCTGACGATGTCAGATTGGAAGAAACATTAGTTAGACCTCCAAAGAAAACTTATATCAAAAGGAGGAAAATAGATCCCCCTGTTTCACCTCCTAAATTAAATACGGATAAAGAGAGAAAAATTGAGCTATTTTCTTGTGAGGAACTTACTGATGGCATCTTCAACAGAAATGACGAGGAAACTAGTGATGTTGTGAAGCATTCAACTTCTCCTAAAGAGGATGATAAAAGTGACGAGGAGGATGATCTCTCTCTTTTGTCTGGAATAAAAAGTAAAGTTTCTGCTACGTACAAACGAAAGAGGAAAGAAGACAATACGAGGAATCTTAGATCTCGATCTGCAACTTCTTCTAAACAGACATCGAAAGACGATTTATCTGTTGCCTCAGATGATCAGGATAGTGATGAGAGCTTAAAGCTGCGATTCATGGAGACTGAAAACCCAGAAAGCCTTTACTGGGGAGCTTATCTCATGAACGCTTCTTTCAATTCTCCAGAAAATAAAAAGGATTCTCAAATTTCTTCTAAATCTAGTGCGGGAAGGAAAAGAGTGCGTTTTGCACCTCCAGTAGATCACCCCTCTGCTGAAATTGAAAACCCGAAGGGTTGGAATAAAGTAGTTGAAAGTCCACCGACGGAATCACCAGAAGAGATTCAGGTGGAGAGACAGCAATTAGGACATAAAGCCAAGAAACAGCTTAGATCCATTTATAAGTTCAAAACCATTTCAGATCAAAAAACTAGCAAGCCAAATATTGTTAAATATCGTGCTATTATGAAAAAATATGGAAGGTCAAAACTGAAAAAAATGCTCTCCCATAAACATTTAGAGGAGCCAGTAGATATTCCCAGAACTGACAGTCAGGTGAATGGAACAAATCATACAGTAGGCAGACTTTGTATTATAGATGCTCCACGAAGGATACCTATATATGATGATACACCAATTGATGATACATCTATTGGTTGTGATTTTAAATGCTGTTATTGTGATTTTGAAACTCCAGAGGTGGAAAATCTAATTTTTCACTTGAAATATTGTCTAGATTCAAGGAGGAGGGTTCGAACATCACCAGTCTTATCCGATGTAAATAATATAGAGTTAAGACACAGGATAGGAGGTGAACAGCGAAATATTTGTGAAAATGGTTCTTCTGCTAAAAGGCGCCGTAATGGTTCTGTGGACTCTGAGTAAGTCTCTTTTGCATTTACTTTTCTTTTCAAGCTTTTAAGTTTCTTAATTTTTTTCATGTGAAGCACTGTCTTTTAAAATTATCATTTCATTGGGAATTTCCCCAGCCCATAGATGTTAATCGCCCTCAGGTTGGTAACCACTATTCTAAGCATTGCAGATTTGAGATAGTTGACCATTGTATACAGGGCAGTCATCCAATGTGGAAATCGGAAATAATCGGAGAATTTTGCTGTACTTAGAGAAAATTTTTAATTTCAGCATATAATTTTTTAATATTAAAAGATAACTTTCATCTGTATTTTAAAAATGTTAAAGTGAGAAAATATTAGCGTAAGAACTATAGGTCAACACTCGCAGTCGCCAGTGGCCAAATGCGACCAATTTTCACGATTTGGCGATCACTAGTTTCACTGAGGTCGCCAACATGGCCAGGCCAGGACTGGACTGGCCAGGTCGGGAAGTCGGCGATCGCCGAGGGCCCCCAAGCAGGGAAAGGCCTCCAAAACGAGTTAAAAAAAAAAAAAAATGTGTGACTTTTTTTTTTTTTTGTGTGTGTGTGTGTTAGGAGGATCCGACCTATTAGGGACACCAAACAAAGAAAAGAGGAAAATTGTAGTGTTTTTTTTTTTTTTAATTTAGAATACGAGATCCGAGCTTAGAATAGCCCTCAAATGCGGGGGAAAAAGAAACATTTAGTGGCTCTTTTTAAAGGTTCGAGCTATGAAGGGCCCCAAACAAAGAAAATGAGATCTTATTAATCTTTTTTTAGTTGATTTCCTTTATGGGGCCCCCTGCCCTAGAAATGGTTTTTCCATCTCCCTGAAATACACTCCTAAAATTTGTGTTTCAGTGAGCTTTATATTATATAAGCATATGATTTATCTTTTTATTTCTTTTGGGCGAAGGGAGGGGATTAGGTGGTATCAGGGGCCCCCGCACATCAATCAGTGAATTCGTGGGCCCTGGGTCAGATATTGCAACAGGACCATCTTCAACACTCACCCTCTCCCTCCTTTCCATATCAAATTTTTGAGATTGGGAAGTTTTTTTGGAATTTTGAAACTTTTTTAATCCGCTTTATTCTAAATGTTCTATCATTTCATTTAATTTTATAATGAGGGATATTAAAGGGGTCGCAACAGGCCCATATCCAGAGGACCCCCCCTTCCAACCAACGCAATCTTTCTATTTCGTAACTCAAAACAGGAAAATAATTTATTTATTCCTTCTTTTGTGCAACTTTCTAATAAAACTAGGAACCCTAAATGGGGGGGGGGGGACGTTTTTTTAAAGGATCTCACCTAGAAAGGGCCCTTCTGCAAGAAAGAAAGAAATTGGGGCGTTTTCTTCCTTTTTTTTTTTTTTTGGATTTAGAATCCGAGCTAGGAAAAAGGTCCCCAAACGAAGAAAAAGAAAAATTAAGTAGTTTTTTTATAGATTGAAGCTGTAAAGGAGCCCCAAAGGAGGAGTAAGAGAGATTGTAGCATTTTTTTTTTAAATTTGATGTCTTTGTTGGGCCCACTCCCCCACAAATGGTTTTTCCATCTCGTTAACTTTGTTTCAGTGAACTCTATTCTAGGCATATGATTTATCTGTATATTTGGAGGAGGGGGGACTATGTGGTATCAGGGGCCCCGCACATCTATCAGTGAATTCATGTGTGTGGGCCTCGGACCAGATATTGTAACGGGGTCCCCCTACAACAGGGTCATTCCATGTCAAATCAACACAATTTTGGAAGAGTTTCAGAATTGATGTCTCAGATTTTCATGATTTTTGGTATGCAGCATTATATCATAGACATATGAAAAAATACCAAATTTCAGTTACATAGCACAATTATTTTTTAAGTTATAAATTTTTTAAATTTTAAATTTCTTTGAAAAAACACGATACTTAACCACATTAAAATGCCTATAGGCTCGCAACCAGTGGTGATATTAACCTGGGACTGGTCTCATTTTAAAGCTGTTGAATAGGGCTTTATTATGATATGCTACAACATAGGGGTTAAATTTTTAAAAAAATTTAAATTTTAAAATTAAATTTTAAATTTTAAATTTTTCAAAAAGTGGCAATTTTAAAAATTCCAAAAAATTACCAAAAATTGTTTGTGATGTCTTGATACATATTGCAAAATTCTATGATGGGATCTCAATGGGATCAGGAGATACAGGGCTTCAGAGATACACATGTTTTGTCAATAATATACCATATTAGTAAAATTTTATTGTTTTTGAACTAATTTTCCTATGCAATGTGCAGGATCCTATTATATTAATAAAACGCAGTGATTACTTTATTTTACCATGTTTGCAAACCTCTCATTTGCCTACATGTAGAGGGAAACCCCCTTTTACTCAGATAAAAAGGGAATTTCCCTTGGGGGAAACCCCTTTAACTAGGTGAAAGCTGATTGGAATACAAGTAAGGGAAATTCCCTTTAACTGTAAGAAAAGGGAGATTTCCCTCCGTGGGGGGATTCCCCTTTTCACAAGTATAAGCTTATTGGTCAAGCAGACAAGATCACTCATTTACAGCTAGTTTAGCATCACAGTTGCTTGTAGGAAGTTCATTTGATGTTTCATGTGATGTTGTATCAAGAAGATAACTTATTTCTTGGCCCCTGCACGTTTCCTTGCTGATTTCTCCCTATTTATCACTTTCATGATGGATACCACTAACAAGATAGTAAAAATGGATTGCTTTAACCCTTTTAATAAGCCAAATCACTCCCATGCAAGAAAAAGACTGAGACGTGTTACTTCATGGATGTGTGACTTGATTCCAGGAACATCCGAGTTATCCGTGGTCTGTGATAGTTGTAGGAAGCAGCTGACAAAGTTGAAAAATGAAAAAGATGGGGAAACTTCCCCTGGAACTAGCAAGGTACCTGAAGAAAGTCAGTCTGATACTGAAATTGAAGAATCACCTATAGATATACCATTTTCAAATGAATCTGAAGCTCTGAGTTCCCTTAACAGCTCTCTTTTAGAGATGGGAGAGTCGCCTGTAGACAAAAAGAGGATGCAATCAAAAATTTACTCTACTGAAAAGGCCAACCGAATCAATGTGGCTGTCAAGAGAAAACTGCTAGTGAATGCATCGAGCGATGAAGAGAATGATGATTCACAAGACGAGTTCTTTACACATGTGAAAAAACTGTACAACAGCTTCACTAGTAGGAAGAAGAAGCTTCAACTGCTGACTCTTATGCCTGACAGCTGGAGTGTGAGGAAAGTAATGCGGGAATTTTCAGCCCCTAACTATTTAGTTCGACAAGCCAAGACATTGTTGAAAGAAAAGGGCGCCTTGTCTGGTCCTGATATGAAACCAGGAAAAAGTTTATCAAAGCATACCGTTGATATTGTGAAAGGATTTTATACAAGTGACGAAATAAGCCGAGCAATGCCGGGGATTAAGGACTTTATATCAGTGAAAGACCACAGCACAGGTATTAAAGAACATGTTGCAAAAAGGTTGATGCTTAATAATTTAAAAGAAGCCTATGAAGTTTTCAAAGAAAAATTCCCAGCTGTAAAAGTAGGATTTTCTAAATTTGCAGAGCTGAAACCCAAAAATTGTGTGCTAGCAGGCCAGAGTGGAACACACTCAGTCTGTGTGTGCACTACTCATCAGAATGTGAAGCTTATGTTTGAAAATGGAAGAATGAGCTCAATGACAGATGGAAAAATAAAAACATACAAGGACTGCCTGCAAATGATGGTTTGCAGCCCCCCACCATCAACTGACTTCTTTTCAACTTGTGTGTCATGTCCGGGTACCAGAGGGATTAGAGAACTTTTGGAAAAAGCATATGAAGACAATGCAATTGAGACTATCACATACAGACAGTGGATCTCTGTGGATCGATGTAACTTAGAAATTATCCAAAAACCGGTTAGTGAATTTATTGATGTATTTTGTAATAAACTTCCTATCTTACTTCGTCATCACTTTATAGCAAAAGAACAAAGTGCATTTTTGAGACACACAAAGGAAAATCTTCTGGAATGTGAAGTAGCTGTTATTTGTGACTTTTCTGAGAATTATTCTATTATTATACAAGACGAGGCACAATCATATCATTGGTCGAATACTCAGGCAACCATTCACCCTTTTGTGGTATATTTTAAAGAGAAGGAAGTTGAGCATTTAAATTTCGTAATAATATCAGACTGCCTCAACCACAACACTACAGCTGTCTACCTGTTCCAGAAAAAATTGATGGAATACTTGAAGTGCAAATTTCAAAGACCTGTCAAAAAATTCTTTTATTTCTCTGATGGCTCTGCAGCCCAATACAAAAATAAAAAAAATTTTATTAACTTGTGTAATTACAAGCAAGATTTTGGAGCTGAGGCTGAATGGCACTTTTCAGCTACAGCACATGGCAAAGGTCCATGCGATGGGCTCGGGGCCACAGTAAAAAGACTAGCCGCCAGAGCAAGCCTACAAAGACCGTATCAGGATCAAATCACGAATGCAAGGCAATTATTTGAATGGTCACATAAGAACATAGCTAACATCGACTTTGTATTTGTGACCATTGAAGAATACATTAAAACTGAAGAACAACTGGCTAACCGGTACGATACAGCTCTAACTATATCAGGAACCCAAAAATTTCATGCCTTTATACCTCTCAGATGTGGAACCAAAGTAAATGCAAAGTTATTTTCTTCTGCAGATGTTTCAAGCATATTTCCTGTTTTGAAGGACGTTCAGCAGACATCATTTTCAGACATTAGTGGGTATATAACATCTATCTATAATGAGACTTGGTGGTTGAGTTATGTTCTGGATAAAGATGAAGACAGCAGTCAAGTGCAAGTTACATTCCTCCATCCTTCAGGTCCGTCATCCTCATTTATATATCCCACACCACCTGACACACTGTGGATCCCATTTTCAGATGTAATGTGCAAAGTGAACCCCACCACTCAGACTGGCCGAACATACAGTTTACCAGACAGTGAACTAAACAAATGTGTGGGTATCTTCCAACAATTGAAGTCTTCATAAATTAATTTGTTAATAATTAACTCATAAAATAAGGCTGAGAATGGTAAGTGTCTATGTGATATTCCTCTATTTAAAAAATTAAAAGTAATAGCCACTGCTTGTTTTATTGATATGTGTTGTTTGTTTCATTCAATAAACTGTACAAAATTTCCTCTGTTGATACTAATTCTGGTATTTTTCACAAAACGTGTATTTCTGAAGCCCTGTATCTCCTGATCCCATTGAGATCCCATCATAGAATTTTGCAATATGTATTAAGACATCACAAACAATTTTTGGTAATTTTTTGGAATTTTTAAAATTGCCACTTTTTGAAAAATTTAAAATTTAAAATTTAATTTTAAAATTTAAATTTTTTAAAAAATTTAACCCCTATGTTGTAGCATATCATAATAAAGCCCTATTCAACAGCTTTAAAATGAGACCAGTCCCAGGTTAATATCACCACTGGTTGCGAGCCTATAGGCATTTTAATGTGTTAAAGTATGGTGTTTTTTCAAAGAAATTTAAAATTTAAAAAATTTATAACTTCAAAAATAATTGGGCTATGTAACTGAAATTTGGTATTTTTTCATATGTCTATGATATAATGCTGCATACCAAAAATCATGAAAATCTGAGACATCAAGTCTGAATCAGTGTGTTGATTTCACATGGAATGACCCAACAGCAAACGTAAAGTTTCTATTTTGTAACGCAAAATTGGAAAACATTTTATTTCATTTTCAACTTTCTAATAACATTAAGAAAAACCTTTATTTTGTTACTGTTAACAAGTAAAAATTTGAAGAACTACAGAAAAATTTGGGCAATTCAAAATCTCGACTGCAAAATATATTTGAACACTCGTCATAATGTTCTTCCAGCTCCCTTTCCCAATTCAGTTGAAAGCACGTGGGGATTTTTGTCTACACATGGCTCTAATTAACCCAGGCTCCAAGGACCAATATTCCCTAGTCCTGAGAAAAACCGGTAAACGTTCACAGACCAGAGGATAGAATTCTTTCTAATGTGTTTCTTGCTTCGAGGTATTTTTTCTCCAACACAAACAACAAGTGAACAATATAAGCTCATTTGTAGAAAATGTCCTCTATGTGACATTCGGAGAAGCTTTCTCTAGAAACCAGTCAGTTAAAGGGTCGGCAAAAAGGGGATGTCGATCGTAAAACGTGTTTCATTCACAGAAAGGAACAATTTGCATCTATTTCCTGTTCACAGCTAGGTTTTGGGATTTTCTAATGGTTAGAAGGAAAGGGCTTTGCCGCGAACTCTAATAAAAGCTGCGATCTTGCTCTATAGGGAATTCCTGTGTGGTCTCGTCCACAAGGGTTCCGATGGGATCTGGACATTTCCGTTCAGCGCTGGTGGTTTCTCACTCACATCTGGCCTTCAACAGAAACTTTGCTGTGATATGACCAGATAAAAAAAAATAATGTTAAACTTCCCACAAAATGTATGAAAGAAGGATGAACTACAACAATGTAATCCATTAATTAGCTTATTTGTCATTGCTTGACGTGAGCGAGCAGGATGAAAAACTATGTAAGTTCGAATTAATGTTCTAAAAATGCACACTGGATTCCTTTTGAGCCCATGAAGATTATTTTCCATAATTAAATACATTGTTCTAAATGCTATGTTTTTATTTGAATTTCTAAAGCATAATTTTCAATAATTGATCCCTTCACCCTTTTCTCTGGCAGAAGAAAACTTAAAACATGTTTTTTTTTTCTTTTTGGAAAAATGTAGATCGGTTAAGAAACATCTGGATCAGAAGTTAAGAGGAAAGAATTTGCATTATATTATACATTTAAATCATGTTAATATTTTAGGAGTATATTTTGCTACCATTGTGTTGTTCATTATTTTTGTTCATTTTTTCAAATGTTCATAAATTATATTATTTGATTTTGTTTAAGTTACAGCTTTTAAACTGAGGTTGAAGTTTCATTAAAAAAGTTATAAGGATCAAAACAGTGCTTATATGTGTATTATGCTCTATCAATATAGGCAATAATGTTAAAACTAAAGCCTCTGAAGGGTATTTTTGTGCCTTCCCCCCGTTACTCCTCTGCTTTCTATCATTATGTTTTTTGTTTTTTTTTTACATTAGCAACTAAATTTAACTTCAAAAAAAATTCTGTTAACAATTACAAAGCTCAATGAATTAAGGTATATGTATTATATATTTACTCTGTCAGTTAAATCCTATTTTAAAAAATAATAAAAACAAAGCAAGAAACAGTATAGTTGAGTCAGATTCTTAAAATAACAAAGTTAACTTTGGTGATATATGTATCCCAACCTTTTTAGTTTTTTTCAATAAAGAAAACCTCTTAATCAACGAAAACAGAAAAAAAATTTGGACATCAAAAAACTCTTTTCTCTAATTTTACAAAAAATTATTTTTTTCGCCCTTTTATTTTAATGCAATACAAAACATTTTTAATAAAAATTTATAATGGTAAGGTAGCTGATGGATTTTCTTTTTTGGTTTTGTTGAAAATAAATTTCTATAAAATACTAAAAAGTAAAGCAAACATTTTTTTTTTAAAATATATATTTTTTTTTTAATTTGAAACAAAATTAATAAAAAAGCATTTTTTTTTTTAATGACCCTGGCAATGATTGTTTTTTTTTTTTTTTATTAAGAAAGGCATTTTTCTTCTCTTTGAAAACATTATTTTTACTCATAAAAAAATATTAAACGAAATATTATTTTAATTTTTACAAGCAAAAACCAGCTTTTAAAGAAAATTAAATAATAAAATCCTCCAGCGAAATGCAAAAAATTCATGTTCCAGCAATATTTTTGTAGCATATTTCCCCTCACCATGTTTTTCATTTTCTGACTATTTTATTAAATTACCGAAATTCAGTATTTTAGAAGTTTCCCTTTGTAATTGCTTTCCTTTATTAAATATTGTTTAAGCACGAGAAAAAAAAATATTTACACACTACCTTGTGTGTGCATGTGTTACTTGTGATTGAAAAAAAAGAAAATTGTCGTTATAAAGAAAACATTTTTTTTTTTAATATCAATTTTTTAACTTAAAAAAACAGGTGTGGTCCTTTCAAAGGTTTTTAAACAATTTTTCGTTTTAAGACTGTCCAAAATTAAACTATTAAAAAATGTTTAGAGACTGGAAAAGTGCAAATGAAATGCTTTTAAATAATTTTTAAACTGTTTCCAGAATCTAGATTTCTTTTGAAAAATCATTAAATACCTTTTTGTAGCTCCCTTAAAAAAGTGCTTTCAATTCTATTTCTTATTAAAAAAAAACTGCGAATTAAACTGAATGGCCAGAATATTACTCTCTCCATTAACTATTTTTTTTTAAATCTCTACACTATTTTCCTTTTAAAGGATTTTTATTGCATTTTTATACTATTGGTTATTTTTATATTATGAAGTGCTGTGTCTGTCAGTGAGTTGGGGAACTGATCAAAAACTACTATGTAACTATACTGAAAACTGATGTAAGCAAGTGGTGATGTTCTAAGCAGGGTTGCCAGGCGTCCCAGATTTCAGGGTACAGTCCCGTTTTTTGAAAAATTGTCCCACATCCCGGAAAACCTTGATACGGGACGGCTAAAGTCCCGTATTCTAAGCTGGGGCAACTTTTTGCAAAACGAAACATTTTTAGAAAAATAAAGTAAAACAAAAAGTATGAAATAGAGTGATAAGAAAATTGATTTACTCATTATGTTTTTCTGTTCTGAAGTGTAATGTTAGTGTTCTGTTCAGTTAGAGCAGGAATCATTGTGACAGCCTATTCAACAATGATGTCATTCATTGTAAAATAGGGTATTCTCCTTGTAAATGATTTTATTGTACCTTATTATATACACCCTTCTCAATTTTTTTCTGATGAAAGAAATATAAGTGTTCAGCTACTATTAGTCACTAGATATTTATCTTTTGAACTTCTCTTTGCTTTTCTTTTATACTAAAAAAAAGGTAACTAAATATTCTATATATTCTATTTAGCAAACAAATACGTATTTTAAAAATATGAAGAGTTAGTTTTTACAATGAACGGCAGTAATATGAATTGCATTGAGCTTTATGGAAAATTAAAGACAAAGCAAAACTTAGAGTTATTACAGAAGTAAAATCAAGTAGTAAATTGATTTTAAGAAAGAAAGAAAGAGAGAAAGAGAATTTTCCGACATTATATTAGAATAATTATTTTGTTATATTTAAGAAAATGTAGTTTTTCTCCCCTAAAGATATTGAAAATTGATTTTTATTTGTTTTAGGCTAACTTCTTATAGTTAGTTCAAGTAGTTGATTTTAATTCCATGTCTACTCAATTGTAATCAAAATTTTTGTTAATGACTCATTAAAATTATTTTGCACACATTCAAATTTCCCCACTGGTACGTCTATGATCATTGTGTTTTTTTTTCTTCATGTATATTTGTGACAAAGGTTTGATATTAAAGTCAAGATTGTGAAAAGTTCAACTTTTAGACTTCATTTCTCGATCCCCCTTTCCATAAGGCTGTCCCGTACTTACAGTTCTTAAATCTGGTTCTCTGGCAACCCTGGTTCTAAGTGTCACTCTTTTCCCCTGCATTGTTTCTTTTCTCTCTGACGATCGATTTATGTCAATCGTTTGTTATTTGTTAGACTAAAAAAAAAAAAAATGAATGATCATAATTTGCAAAAGAATGCAGAATATTTCTAATCTTTTTGTTTTCCTATTTTTCCAACACATTTTTGAAATCCCCGTTGCCCCATATAAGGCCCTCAAAATGCAGAATTTTCAATCTTTTTTTCAAAAATTTCAAAAACCCCCGACCTTCTTAAAACTTATTATATTCTACCCCATTTGTAAGAGTTCATAGCATTTCTTTCATGATTACTGTACCCCAATAAAGGTGAGTCCAAAAAAAAAAAAAAAAAAACACCTACACAAGAAAAATAAAATAAAAAAACACATGAAAAGACGTGGCGGGGGGGGGGGGGGTCAGCAAGGAAAAAGACTCATAACACACAAAAATGTATGTATGTATGTATGTTTAGACAATAGGAAAACTGGGGCCTCGCCGAAATTTTTTCCTATATACGGTCTTGGCTGTACGGTGCCACCAGACAGATACACATACACATCAAACTTATAACTCCCTTCCTTGTTGCGTCAGGTGTTGATAACTCTTCAAAGGAATAGGCTCTAAAAACAAACAATAATACCGCTCTTCTCAAAATATTATCTACTTTCTGCCCCCCCCCCCCATACACGCAAAGAAAAATAGTTTTTCAGCACATAATTCAGTAAAAAAAATCCTGGGAGGGGGGAGCCGGAAAGTGGTACAGGAAAGGGCCCCCTTCCAGTACCTAGCCGACAACCCCAAGAAGAGCCAGTCCGGGCCTGAACATGGCTATACTTCGCAGCAGCTTAACTTGGCAGTGACGTCACTACGGGCGGAGCCAATAAGAGCTCACAAGCAGTCAGCGGTCTCCTCTAATTCGCCAAGTAGGCTGTGAAGTTTTATCTAGCTCGTTTTTCATAGGCTAATGTCACGCTGTTGGCTCCGCCCGTAGTGACGTCACTGGCAAGTATACCATTCAAAAATGCTACACCCCTTTCCCGACCTTAACCTTGACATGTGACCTTTTCCCAAATCCTCTTGTCCACTAAACATTCGGCAGTCGGATCGCCGGGGGCGTAGAAGGGGGGTGGTATTATACTCTCAGCCACTTAAAATTCGGCTGTGAGATAGCCAGGGACGAAGGTCTTGTCCTCTTGTCCACTAAAAGTTCGGCAATAAATTGGGGAGGAAGAGGGATGGGAGGTATTGTTAACGATACCTAAGGTATTTTTAGCCCCAATTAGGGCGCTTTTACACTTGACGACACGACAACGACGAAAGTCGGACGGTAATACAGCAACGATAAGTACCGTGTCGTGTCGTTTATAGCACTGCTTTTCCACTCAAACGATATCGTTTCTCCGAACGGGTCATTTTCCATCGCATTTCATTTCGAGATAGCACTGTGCTCACACGTATATTATTATGGCTCCTCCATTTATCAGATTACGACTGTTATATTTACTTTACTTCCAGAAAAAGAAAACAAATGAAAAATACGATATTGAGTGCATGATATTCACAACTTTATTACATTCTCACTCACCTTGTTTACTAAGAACGAAACGCATACTATCTGCTGGAATTGCAGAGCGATAAATGGCGGATCTAACTCCCAAAAGTTTGCCATAGAACTTTTTAAAATTAAGTCCACAGTTCGCCATGATATAAGTTGGTCGTCGCAATATAGTTTTGTTTTGTTTTCGTAATTGTAGTGCTCTTTAGTACTAAGCGAGTGCATCCCCATTTCGTTATGATGAAGAGAATTCGTTAACAAATATGTTTCGTTGTCAATCGTCTCTTCGTTGACACCATCGCTTCTTTGCGAATAGATTCGCCATTTATCCCTCGGCGGCGCCAACACTGTCAGAATGAAAACTTGAGTTTTTTTTTTGTTGCATTAAAAATCGTCTGAGCAACAATAATGAAACAAAATACCAACTAAAATGAATAAAATTGTTTTATTGCTACATCTTTTGTTTATCGTCTGCAAATTGAAGCTTATATTTATTAATAAAGAGATGTCGAATTTAAACGCAATTGCTATATAGTTCGAAGAAAGTAAACAGATGGATGAGTATCGTCCCGATTTTAAAGGAGAGACGGATGCCATCCGACACGAATGGGACGACAAACGACAGCGTTCGGTCGGAGACGGCAGAATCGTCCTGGAATCGGGAGATGGAAAAGCGCATAGCATATTTTAATGCATTTTGCGTGCTCCAATGTCGGATGACGACAATCGCTTACGATTTATCGTTGCCGTGTCGGTAAGTGTAAAAGCGCCCTTAAGCTGCTTGTGGCTGGTTGCACCACGTTACGAAAAAGAAACTGAAGTGAAAACTGGGTTGCCAACTCCCAAAACTCGGCTCCCCTAAAACCGAACAAAAAAACCCCTAAATTCCCAAATCATCAAAGTAATGACTAAAAAAAAAAAAAAAAAAAAAGGGGTCGCGGATGTATCCTGGAGGTAATGACAAAGGAAAAAGAGAGGTCCAAACCCACCTGCGGGCGAAATTGTGGGGGTGATGAGCAAAAAAAAAACAAAAACAAAAAAAGGTCCTCACTTCTGTGGGATACCCCTAGATTTCCCCCCAAAAATATTTTCCCCCTAAAAAAACCCCATTCGGAAATTTTCCCCCTAAATTTAGGGGGAAAACCCCTAAGTTGGCAACCCTGAGTGAAAATCGCGGCAGCAAATTTGTTTCAAAATTTGCAATTTCGATAATTCCGCTGTACTAAACACGCGATCCTAAAAACAGAAAAATCTCTCGCAGGATTTAGTAAATTGTGCATTTCTGACGTAAAGTTCGTTTTTTTACTTTATTTCTCCGTATAAATGGTTATTATAGCCTCGCAGCACTCGAATAAAATCGCGTTTCCGAAATGACGTCGCGTTTTAGTTTGGTCATATTTGCAAGTTTAAGCGGAAATGACCATTCCGAAATAAAATTTTCTTCATAAAACGTATGAATGGGAAAAAATATGGCTCTTTTGCGTCAAAATACATTTAGACAATGAAGGAAAATATATCGCTTCTTTAATAGAAACATGTGCCTCGCCAAAAATAGCGCACCTAGTTTGAGATTTTAATCCTTTTGCATCTTGATAATGTTTCAATTATTTTTGAAGTTTTGAGGCGTTTTGTTATTTGTTAATGTAACTTGGCTCATTTTATACAGTAATTTTGTAATGTATGTATTAATATAATTTTAATTGCTCATTGTAATATTAACCATTGAAACATAGCGTGGCTCATGCCACCAAAAAGCACGTGGCTCACCGAATTATACGGGCCGTGTTTGAGCTATCAATCTTTTTGCATCCTGATAATATTTTTTTATTTTGGAACTTTTGAGACTTATGTTATCTGCTACCACAACATGTCTCACTTTGCTCATTAATTGAGGGTTTTTTTTCATTATTTTAGTTTTTTGTTCATATCGTACAATGTTAACCAAAAAAAAAAAAAAATGAGTTGCCGCCCGTGCGCACAAAGTCACACGTGCCTCGCCGAAAGTTGCGTACCTTGTTTGGGATTTCAATCCTTTCGCATCCTAAAAATATCTCAATTATTTTGGAATCTTTGAGGCTTTTTATTATCTACTACCGTAACTCGGCTCATATTATGTATTAATTTTGTAATTTATTTACTAATTAACCAAATTTTAATTTGTCGTTCATATCATGTGACATGAACCTTAAAAGTAGTTCGACGCCCATGCCAACAAAGAAACACGTGATTCGACGAAAATTGCAGCCTCGTTTGAAATCTAAATCTTTTTACATCCTGATAATATTTAAACTATTGTGGAAGTTTTGAGGGATTTTATTATCTGCTCCCATCTATACCTTAGCTCATTTTATTCTTTTGTTTAACAATCATTTTTTACTCAAGAATATTTTGCTGCTTGTTTATACTATGATTAAAACCAAAAAAGAAAGAAAAAAGTGTTTTGACACCAAAGGTCGGGTTTTTACCGAATTTTGAATGTTTGCTCTTGCTTTACATACTAAGAAAAAACAGACAAAATATTTTTGAACAGGGGTTGGCCCGAGTTTAAACCGTACTGTCCAAACTTAAATTTTATTGAAATGTTTTTGTTTTGTTTTTTTGTGAACAAGTATCAAAAACAAATAACAAAATAAATATTTTTTTTTTCCAAGTTAGAACTTATTTATTGAATTTTGAACATTCAAATATGGGTATAATCAAACTTTATTCTTGATTTTTATCATGTTCATTTGAAAATTTTTTAATTTTAAGTTTGGCTACCATTTTCTTAAATTTGGCTACCATTTTGTGGGGTGTTCGTAGCCATTGGCTACCAATTCAAAATTTGACTGTTGAGGTATAGTAAGAACTTCAAGAAAAGCATAAATGGCTTTTACAAGAGCACACATATGTACTTCAAGACTATAAGGTATTATGAACTTAAAGAAAATAAAGGATAAAACATTTAGTTTTAAATAAGGGTAAAAAAAAGTGATAAATAATTTATGTTTATTTTTTTATGGAGAAGGCATGGATAAAATGATCTGTTTTAAGCTCTTGAGAAAAGTTAGCTAAACTTTTCTTTTTTCTACTTTATCACTTTTTCATTTTCGCCTGTTTAAAGATATATACCATCAACTCTCTCAAATTTGCAAAGCTTGACAATTTGTGGATTTTATGTCATTGATTTGTTTATTTACTATAAAGTTATCATCATCATTATCAATGAAATCATTACTTTTATGTAAAAAAGTTATGCTTCAATCTTGAAGTTTTTAGAAAGTTCTTGTTTGCATGTAATTTCAGCTAATTACTTGTGTTTTTCTTTCTTCTGAGCAACCATAATTGCTTATTGCTTTCACTTATCTTTCGTTGATGTTTCTTTGATTCTTCAGATTACCATGATGACCAGAATAGGTCTAGCTCGTTAATATTTATGTAGAGCATGGGCGTCGCTGCCTGCTGAACATTGAGGGGGACTTAGGAAAAATAGAAATGCTAGGAAAAATTCATGTTTTTTTTAAACATGTTTAGCCTTTGTAAAGACCAATGAACATTGCAATTTTCAAATAAGGACCACAAGGAGTCATATTCTGACCCGTAGCGGGGACAAAAAAGTTGGGGGGGGGGAGGGGGTATGAAATTGCCGACCTTTTTTTAATTTCAAACAGAGGGAAATGAATGGGTGCAGCTTCTTTTATAAGAGGGGAGTCATAACTAGAGCAGAGAGTTAAGAATGTGTTCCTAATCCTAAATGCATCTTTTACGCAGAAGTAAGGGGTGCCGGGGTTTCTCCACCGGAAATTTTTTGGAATTTGTGGTCTTAAAAATGCATTTTAAACGATCTTTGGTAATGTTATGGGAGAAGAGGTTCGCGTGCGCTCATCCGTCCATTTTTCGATATCGAAACGTTAAAAACTCAAATATTAACTCTGACTGTGCTATGGAAAGAGGGGATCGGAGATTTTTTCAAAACTGTATTTCTAAAAACGCAATTTTAGACTATCTTTGTTGATAATACGCAGATTAGAGATTCGAGTTCCCTCTTTTCGGAAAATTATTTAAATTGTAGTCTTAAAAGCGCATTCTAAACAATTTTTGGCAATAGTAGTAGTTGAAGAGGTTTAGAGGCGCTTTTCTAGATATTTTTGTAATTTAAAATTTTAAAAACACAATTATAGATCATATCTGATTTTTTTAGGGAAAGGGAGGTCCGGGGGTTCTCCCCTGGAACTTTTTTTGAAAATGTAACTGTAAAAACGCAGTTTTGGACTATCTGCGTAGATGTTAGGGGAAGGGAGATTTAAGGCCCACCCTGGAACTTTTTCTAAATTGAATGGTCATGGGTTATTCCGACGAAAATGGTACAAATCATGTCCGAGACTTTAGAATTTTTTAAAATCAATTTTAATAACTACCACCCATTAAGTGTATTTTTTATTGGTTCTCCATTTCATTTTGTGCCATCAAGTATCAATTGCTTAGGTATAATCCATTTAGAAATGACACACAAAAAAATTATTTTTGTCAGAAGAAGGAGAAAATGGCGTGTTCCAGCTTCAAATTGCTAGAATTTTAAATGTGATTTAAAATTGCTAGAATTTTAAATGTGATTTAAAATTGCTAGAATTTTAAATGTGATTTAAAATTGCTAGAATTTTAAATGTGATTTAAAATTAAACTGAAATGTAAGAACAAAATAAATGACACTGCACTGCACAAAAGATGCTTCTGACACCATTACTGCAAATTATTACGCAAATGAAAAAAAAAATTTCCCCAAAAAACACTACTATTTATCCATGTCCCTAGATTTTCTATGTTTCGAATTGTCCACTCTGTTATATGCCTTTTGGAAATAAAATAAACAATTGCATTAAATCTGATATATTTTTAAAAAATATAGGCAGTGTAATGCCGTGTAATTGCAGACAGACTTACAGTTTTAGGCTGTTTATTCCACTTTATGCTTGTTCTATGATTCTAACTTTTCTTTGTGATTATACAGATATTTTTAAAGGCTTATTTTTCCACTCTGTTAAACAAAGTGATCAAAATATTTAAAATCATTTCATAAATAAGTCATGCACTAGTTATTTACACTTCATTATACACAAATAAATGGAAACTCAATAAAAATAAATATGATTCGTTGGTGGAAATTATTTAAATTGATAATCTTAAGTAAAGAGTTTCAGACATGATTTGTACCATTTTCGTCGGAATGACACTCATCTTTGATAACTTAAAGAGGACAGACAAATATTCGAAAAGAGTGATTTCAGTCGACTTTCAATGATGTTAGGGCAGGAATTTTCGAGAACTCTCCTTCGGAAAGAAAAGAGTAACCCCTTTAGAACAAAATATAGAACGATCCTAAATGTTGTTGACAAAAGACAGAGAGGGAAATGGAGACGCCTCTTTTTTTATTGAGAGATATGTTTATTCAAGCTGAAACAGCAAATGAATGAATAAAAAAATAGGGTTATACTCCCACATCTCACATTTTATGCTCACGTTACTTTATTCAAAATTCATGCATTTATAACAATGCAAAAGCTTAATTTAGTGCTTGAAGAAGCATTAATGTTTTTCATCCTGCTTTATCGCGTCATAATTTTTACTTTTGATGAAAACAAACAATTAGAAACGATAAAATAGAAGTTTTTAGGGGGAAGACTGTCTGAAAAGTTCTGACTTCTTAATATGCAGTGTAATTTACCACGAAAAAAAAATCCTTTTTATAATTCATCTGGCATTTTGATCTTCAACGATATGTGAGAAATCTTTCTAATATTATTTTTTAATATAATTGATTTTTATTATTGCTTCTTACCCTCTCCTCCATACAAGCATTTGTTTTGCTTCAATTGTGCCTATGCTGAGAACGATACTTTCACTTAATTTTGAAAGTTCAATTTTAAAATTTATATTTCTCAGCTGAAAATTAGGTTTGAAAATTTCAATTTAAAATAATTTGTAAGGAAGATAAATAACTTGCTTTTTTTTAATGATAATTCAGTCCTTTTTACAAATTTTCATAGAAATGCAGCGATAAAATATTTTGTCGGTTCCAACTTTTTAAAATGAATTTAGTTATCTGAATAATACTCAACTAAACAAGCCTTATTATTTCATCACTTAAAAGAATTTTTGGGCATGTAATTTTTAAGTAAAAAGAAGAAGGTAATAAACAATGGAGTTGTGTTGAATGCTAATCGATTGAACTAATGACAATTAAAATGAAGTATGTCAAAAATAGCACATGAATAGTAACTGATAAATAAAGAAAGCGCGAAAAGAATCAAATCCTATACAATAACAGCAACTGCGGCGATGATTAAAAAAAACTAAATAAATAAACGAAAAAAAAAAAAAAAGCCGCGAACCGTCACTAACAGAAACAAAATCTTCATTTTCAATTCGCAATGAATTTACATACATTTCTTTTCTCTGTAATAAAAATACTGTACAAAGAAGTTAGAAGTCTTTCCAAAACTTTTCATTTGTACCTTCCTACGTTTGAGCTTTGATACTATTTCTAGACTTATTATGTAATATCATGAATGCAGTATAATTCTAAAAAATAAATAATAATAAAAACATATTAAACTTATCTCAAAAGAAAACGTCGTTGATTGAACTATATGTAGAGCAAACGAATATTCGGGAATCAGTTCCAGAAGCGAATAACGTTAATGAAACTATCTGGTCCATTCTGGTCAGTAGTGGAGATCTTACCAAAAAAAAGAAAAAAACGAAGAAAGAACACAGCTGTACAGCTGGCGGGAGAAAACTAGGCAGGGCGAGGCAGAGCAAGCCATAAAACCACACTCCCCCTCAGCCCACGATCCTTATCAGAGATTTTAAGGAAGCATCAGTTTCGAAGAATTTTGTCCTGTCCTAGCCATTCTAGGATCAAGTGACCTAACCAAGGAAAACACAAGAAACCCCCTCTAAGATTTATTTATTACCTACTTCTGCTGTCCCTGTCCCAGCGGGGAGTGATGGAGTGGGATATGGAAAGGGAAAGTCTCTATTGTTAAGTGGAGGAATTTGATCTAACTACGTAGTGATGGGTTTTGTAGGAGAAAAATGATCCAAACGATGCTAAAAGCACCATAAGACTCAATAACTCAGACGGTCTTTCAAGTAGATACGGAAGGTTCCGTTATTTTAGTAAAGATTGGAGTTATAATTTTATTTAGATTTAGAAATGAAAGTCCCGATTTTTTTTTTTTTTTTTCAAAATTATTATTTTAAAATATTCAGAGGGATTTCTGACGAGTTCAAAATATTGGGGGGGACATGTCCCCCTCGTCCCCCCCGCCAACGACGCCCGTGATGTAGAGTAATTTTTGTCTACATGGTTACAAATTGCCTGTGGTTTGCAGACTTTACATTAAAAAACATTTTTCGTGCAAAACCCTGTGTTTTCAGAAAAATACCTCTCTGGATGAACTTAAATTAGGAAAACATTTTCTGGACACAAAATTTCTGGATTTCTAATTCACATCATTTAAAAACGGTAAGAAATTAAAAAATATATATGGTACCTGCTTGTAAATATAATCTTTGGTAAATATTCGGGGGCAAATTGGCAATCATAACCATATCTTTATTACCAAATTCTAAAGCTTGAGACTGAAGAAAAAAATATACTAGTGGCCAGTGGCCAGTAAGCCCAAAAAAGTTAGTGGCCAATTTGATCCTGTCTGTGGCCACTTCAAACCACGTTCCAAATATATATGGCCCAGGAGCGCCCCACAGGGAGGTCACTGGGACCTCTCAAAAATTTTCTTCATTCGACAAATTCAGGTAGACGATTCGGCAAATTCAGAAATAGTATTACATTTATGGGCAATTTTATGATCTGTCATGCAGTCAATATATTTTAATCTGCATATATGTACATAGCAGTAATTTATAAATCATCCAATTTATCATTTGACGGTCCAAATTAAACTCCTGTTGTTATTTATCGTAGCTCAAGTATTTGTCAATCATCTGAAGAAAAGATTGAAAATGCTTGTTTTTTTTCTTGTGATACCTATCGTCTTATTCTCATAAAGTAACAATATAAGGTTTGTGTGTATGCTTTATCATTCGGCAGATTTAGAATTTTTCCCGTTCCAAAAATTTAAGTTCGGGGCGCCCCTGATATGGCCCGATAGATTAATTGACGAGTCTACTCTCTGTTGGTGCTGACCATCACTTCGGTTTTTGTCTATTTGTAAATTTCTATTCAGAATGCGTTTCAATCATGAATTTTGCCTCTATATGTTGGAAAATCAAGTTTATCTCTCAATTGATTTTATAAAAATTTAGTGCTCATGTTTTCATTACAGCAATGGTGATATGGATGAATCTTCTTCAACATCCAAAGATGCCTGTGATAGTGATCAGCATGATAGTGATGAAAGTCTGAAAGAAAGTAAATATGATAATTTTTGCTCTTTCATAAAATTCCTCTTACATTTGATAATGTTTAGGTTCATCCATAATAATACTTATCGCAATATTTATCATGTTAAAATATTGCTTCAGATTTGTTAGAATATTAGCTGTTGTCTGCATAATTAATATTTAGATCAATACACTTATAGGTATTTTTCGTCCTACACAAGTGTCACAACCCCAATTTGTATTTATTCTGTTTGCTGCTGTTTCTAAAATTTTTAAAAATATAAAGTTTCCTCTTTTTGGTATGATGCGTTTATAGGTCATTAAATTATCTTTTTTGATCTTTAAATTTTATCAAATATTTACAAATACAAATACAAATGTGAGGACCAGTAACAGGCTCTAGGCCCAACTGGGCTGGTCCTAGTCAAATTATAGGCCCCAATGAAGATCAATGGCCCTCTTAAAGCTAGCTACTCCTTTTCTCCATACCACCTCTTCCGCTAAACTGTTCAAAGTTCCCACTACTCTGCTAAAATAGTAATTTTTCCGAATTTCCTGGTTAGCCTGAGATTTAAACAGCTTATAACAATGACCCCTTGTCCTGCTTTCCGTGCAAAAATTTAGCCCTATAACATCTTTCATTTTGATAAATTTGAATAACTGAATCATGTCCCCTCTGGCTCTCCTTTGCTCAAGATTATACATGTTAAGCATTCTAAGTCTGGAATCATAGTCTACTATTTTATTCTGTTTTAAAATTTATCAGATAAAAATCAAAACTACCAGCTTTGAAGGAAGGGATCTATGGAAAGAGCTATGAACATGCTTTTAAGTAGTGGCTCCAATTGCCTTAAACTATGAAAAATTTTAGTGTAAGATATTATAAATATAAGCTGAATATAGTGTTTTTTTTCTTCCTGCTTCAAAATCACCTGAAAATTAGTATTTTGTCCTTAAATCAGCACATCTTGAATTATATCGCAGTTTGAATTTCTATCACACTGGTGTCGTCTTCTTTTCAATCTTCAAGCAGTAATTAATTTTTTTGCTTATTTTGTATTGATGTAGTGTTTGGCTATTTTTGATATTTTTAATTTTTTTTATTGTAAAGGTGTAGATTTATGTTAAAACTTTATTTTAGGTATTTGAAAAAAATTAAATGTTCAATTATTTTCATTTATTTGTTCTGTAGATGATTTTGAAGAAGATGATATTGTTTGGGTGAGATTAGACGATAGATTTTGGCCTGGTTTGGTAAATGTCTTCTTTTTTTATTCATATAAATTTTACACCCACTGTTGTAAATCGATATTTTGCTTTAAAACATTTAAACAGTTTCAGTTTTTATAATAACTTCCCATTATTCTGTCTCTAGGTTTTTAAATTAGAAGATAAACGAGCATGGGTTCTACTTATCAATTACTATAAAAACCCTAAAAGGTATTTGAAGTGTACTGTTTATTATTAATTTTGTCTTGAACACAAGATTAAATATTTTTTTATTCATTAAAAATGAGATGGATTAATTTGAATTAGTTGTCAAAGTTTTACTCTTAAAAACTGTTTACAGCAGTATAATATAAATATATCTCTTTAATTTTGTTCTGTAAAGTTTCAAGAAGCAAAAAAACACAGTAAAAATATCGCATTTTTGTATTGGTGTTATTTTTTAATAAAATATAATAAATATTAATATTATTTCAATTTAACTTGTGATGCCGAGTTCTTGTGCTAATTTCTAGTTCTGATATCTCTTGCTGTTTGTAATATACTTGGATCTTACTGACCTTTTATTATTGATAGATTTAATTTCAATTTTTAATGTTGAGGCTTTAAATTATTAATATTAGAAGTAGAGAATGTACTATAACCGAGTTATTGATATGCAGTTATTATGATGTACATGTGAAAATATCTAAAATTAAATATCCTTTTACAGGTATAAAATGAGTACACAAAGGCTGCATTCCTATGCTAATTCTGAGTACCACAAATCAATATTAGTAAGTACCAACAGTTGATTTTTAAAGCTTCTTTTAACACTAAGATTATTTTTCTTGCTAAAGCAGATATGAAAACATGATGTTATTCAGGGAGCAGTATTTCTTCCCTTTTTCTGTTTTCGAAATTGTGTTGATAATACTGTCTATGCTCTCAAGAATGGCCTTCCATGATGGCGACCAATGGATGAAGTTCTGTTTGCTTTTCCATAAATCCAATGCTATTTGTACACCTGTTTCAATGCCCTTAAAAATGATTGCCAAGCTTACTTGGGAACTGAACCCTAGGGCTCCGCTTTCGGCTGACCACCCAACCAGAACAGCTGCCTTGCAACCAAGAACACTCGTTCACAAAAATTAAGATGAGCACAGTAGGCCTTGGCACCCATGGGTTGCTGCGCCACTGAGTTTAGTTTAGTTTAGAATGCCCAAAGTAAACTGTTCATTCCAATATTACATCGAGAATAAATTTATTATTATTTTTCATCCTCAAGACTATCTGTTCGAAAATTAATATTTATGTTTTTTTAATGTAAAATACAGTCAAACCTCCTTATATCTAACTTTCCCGTATATCGGAATTTTCTATCTATCGAACATCTAACAAACCTCTATGTTCATTACGTAGAAAAAATGTTTCTGTATATGAAAAAAAATCTCCATATATCAAAATTATTTTTTGGACATAGTGGGTCATTTTATTCGACTTTAGAACAATTGTCTCACAAAAATTAAAGTCCGGAGTAAAAGGAAGCTAAGTGATTTTCATTACAAACCCCACAGCTCAGTTGAGGTGCTAAGGGGTGTACAAATAATTGGGCTTATGAGTTTTAGAATGAAGCAATCAAGTCGTTTTCGATTTTGTGTTGCGACTTGTCCTGCAACAAATTTCTGGCTGTTCTTCTTTGTTTCTGATAGTCGTTCTTCATTCCCAAATATGCTAAACTTCAGTGGAAAGCTAATAGTTTTCAAGCCGACAAACAATAAAATGCTAGAGACTTTAAAAACATTAGTTCCTGGACTTTAGTTTACAAAAAAGTTCCTGATAAAATTTTTAGGTTATTAAAAGATGCAAGTATTTCTTTGGTAAGCTTGTTACAAAACTTGCTATGCAGCAAGACTTTTGTATTTCATTTTTTTCCTTTTAAAGAATGCAAATGAGATCATTGTAACCAATGTCTGGATTGCTGTTTATTTTAAAGTAATGAACAAAATTTTTTATTAATTCTTTTTCTAATTATTAACTTTCATGTAATGTAATTTGCCAATAAATTGGAAATAGAGTTCAAATTAAAAAAAAAAAGACTTTAATGTGAAAAAGTTTTATTTATTATTAATAATTGTATGATGAAATGAAGCTCACTTCTATATATTGTTATTTCTATATATTGATTTTTTTTGGAGTAGGTTGCTACTTCGATTTTTGTGTTCAACGAGAGTCGCCAATAAAGGTGTTCCACTTTTAAAATGTGTTAAAGGTGCTTTTTTTCCTATGCTATTGACATTGGCATATTGGCCCGAGACTTAGATCTGACTATATTTGCAGTGAAAAGAGTTAGTTAATGGGGGAAAGGTTTGAAAAAATGTTGAAAACGGCATACAAATAAGACAAATTTTTTTTTTTGGATAAGTCAAAAAAGCAAAAAGCTTCTAGAATAGCTAGGAAAGAACCCATGCCTTGAAAAAAGGCTCAAGTAAAGCAGAAGCACACCATGATCTCCAATTTAAAAAATACTTGATTTTTGTCAGTTATTTTCACTATGCTTTGTTGATAAATATATTACTTTCAAATTTTGTGTTATTTATCCGTAGTATTGCCGTATATACGGTAAACCCTCGTCACACCAGGCCTTGTTATATCACTGATTCGGTTTTGTGCTGTTTGTTTCCTTTAAAAAATTATATTCATAACTTTTTAAAATGTTTCTTAACATTTGACATCACAGAAAAAGTATATTTCCCAAAAAGAGTATTTTCTCCTTTTTTAAATCAAGTAAATCTGGCATATTTTCCCTGCATTTAATTCATTGCAGTTTAACCCTTTATGCCCCAACAGGACTCGGAAGTCCCGCTTATATTAGTTGAGTTGTATAAATCCTAAAATGCTGGAATCATACTTGTACTTGAAAGTACCACTCCTTGTACTTTGCTAAGAGGTCGACAGATGGTAACCAACGATCAGAAAGTTTTCTTAGGGGCCCTAAGACGTTGGGGCCTTAGACCCTACTGATTGGGCCATGGTAGCCAGATCGGTAAGGCGTCGGACTCGTGACCAGAGGGACCCCGGTTCGATCTCAGCCGATCAAAGATCCACCGTCTTGATTAATGGTGGCTGGGGGACGTAAAAAATGTCATGGTCACAAAGTCCTCCAAGTGAAACGATACCTCTGGGTTTGCTCGACCCTTGGTTCTGGTTCAAAAATAACACAGCGCTCTTCAGGGTCCTATCCTGGTTAAACCACGAGTTGTGGTTGATACAGGGCCCTAGAGTGTGTGAAGACCCTACTGATTGTCAAAATTTTTATACTCGGCACATTTGTTGTTTGATGAATTTTCAACTAAAATAAACAAAAAAATATTTAAAGATTCGTTGATAAAATTAATTTGGGAAATAAAGGATTATGCTGCCTTTCAATTCACATTCCACCATAAAATAATAAAAGTATTTATTATTATTAACTTTTTAATTTAAAAAGGAAAATTGGTACCCTTATTTTTGTTTATTTTTGCTTAGAGAATCTTCCTAAATATGGTAATAAACCAATCTTTTTGTACGTCCAACATAGCACTAATTTGTGTCTGAATTGAATCACTACTTTTAATGACCTCGGTTACATAGCGTTTTCAAACTAATTACTCTTTTTTGTTGTCTCCCGACAAGTATGATACAAAGAGGAGTTACTGTACATACATTTATTTAAAAAACTGGAATTATTCATTAATTTGCTCATTAATTCTCTTCTAAATTGTAAAATGATTGAAAAATTTATTTTTAAAGAAGACTAAATTACATAAAATATTTTGTACTCACATTATAGCAACTGATTTTGTTTGTAGGACAGGTTTGTAAAAATGATCATCAATGATATTTTAACTGTGATTATAAATGCATATTTCTTTTCTGACAGGATGAATCTCGTAATATGGCTTACCACAGTCAGTTTAAAAGAGCAGTAAATAAAGCTGAAGACTTTTCCCGTAAAAAATGCTCGGGAAAAGTTACGTCTGGAAAAAAGTTCTTCGGAGTCAACATGCGAGGTAACAATCTTAGTTGCTGTTTTTTAAATCTGAGTGTCTATTATCTACAGAAATCTTTAAAATCATTGAAATGAAAAACTAATTTGGCAAATTATGGAAACAAGAAAATTATTTGGAAAACCTGAAAAGAAGATGAAGTCCAATTTAAAGGAATTTGATCCCAATTTAAAGGGGGGAAAAAGAAGTCTGATACTAGACTGCTGTGCTGAGCTTCAATAGTAGTATCTGCAGACAAGCTCAAACTGAGAAACTGCTTTTTCAAAGTATTACGCCTCCATGTATTTAATTTTTTAGAAACATTTCATTCTTAAATGACCATAAGGCATTCTATTTATATAAAATAAGTTCCAAAGAATCACCTGGTGATAACTGAATTTTGTTAACTAGTGCAAATACAACTTTTCTGCTTAGCATGGCACTTTAGAATCTCGCTTAATAGAAATGATTGTGACTGTACCAAGCAACTTTTAGTGCACCAAAAATTTCAATTATAAAAGAGGGTATTTAAAAACGCTGTGAGAAAGTTTTTTCCAGACTCTTCAAAAAGTCCTTAAAATCTCCGTAATTTTGATTTTAAAGGGGTTTGGGACACGAAAATTGTCAAATTTGGCATTTTTTAAAATTATTTCAAAAGAATTTCTGTTTTCTTCTCTTAAAAATGACGTTTGAATATTGTTTCTATCTTAATTAGAACGGAAGATATGATAATTATAATAATATGATGATATGATAGTATAGTAACCCCTCGTTATATCGCGCTTTTCGGGGGATAAAGAAAAAGAACGATATATTCAAAAGTGCGATAGAACCGAGGTTATAAAAAATAGTTCTTCTCTTTTTTACGGCCCTGTGGGAAGCAGTTTCCAACTTAAGATTAAATATTTTGCTGGTATGCACGTTTGTGTGACAGGAATTGCTGCTGTTTTTCCATGGAATTCAGAAGAATAGAAGAATCTACGTTTTGTTCATTGACAAAATAAAGAAGAAAGAGAGTTTTTCTGACTTTTACCATACGTTTTCATAAATGGTTTCAAACTTAAAGCAAGTTTTTTTAAAAAGCTTTGATATTTCGGGAGACACAAGAAAAGAGCGATATATCTGAGTGAGCGATATAACGAGGCACGATATAACAAGGGTCTACTGTATTTTAAATAATATAAAACTTTAAATGCGTTTTTCGCCATGATGCAATTTTTCCGGATTTTTGAATTTAAATTCTTATAACCCAAGAACTGATAAAGATAACATTCTGAAATTTGGAGAACATCTTTTTCAAACAGTTTACTTGAATTTGTATTCGGCAAATAAAAAAAAAAATTTAGTTCAAAACATATGATTTTTTGAAAAAAAAGGACCTTTGAATTTTTCGAAATTTTTACTTAAATGTTTTTAATTTTTTTTTTAATTATTATTTTTAAAATGGCCGAATACAAATTAAAGCTTATATGTTTGTGTTCACATATATGACAAAAAAATGAAAATTGATCAAGAATATTTAGAGATCAAGAATATCAAGAATATATAGAGTTTATGCGATTAAAAGCGACCCCCCCTTTTTTTGAAAAAAATAAATTAAAAAAAATTGTCATATATGTTATGATTTTGTTGTTAAACAGATTTTGAATCAGTGTAAAAAATTTCAAAACTCTAAACTGTTAAATAAAATATTTTTTAAAATGTGTACCGGACCCCCTTAAAGAATGAGTAAGGGCTATACAAGGTTAACAAATGGGCTTTCTAATTAAATCATAATTCCGGCCTTAGAATACTTAATATGTAGTTTTGAGTAAAGGAGGGCAAGATAAGAAATGATCTTTTTGCTTAAGTTTATTAAATCAGGGGTGGACTTGTATGCTTGATTTCTGCACTGATGGTAAAAGCAGTTGTCATTGCTTCAAGCTTTTCAAATCCCAAGCTAATCTTGAAATAATGAAAAATTACTACTTTATTAGCAGGGGTCAACCTAGAGAAGAATTAGGTCCCTTAAATAAAGGACCCTTCACAGAATTCAGTCACTCAAAAAAAGACCCTTCACAAAATTCAGTCACTCAAAAAGGGACCCTTCACAAAATTCGGTCACTCAAAAATGGACCTTTCACGAAAATCCCACACTCGAAAACTGGCTCTTCATAGAAATCTAAGTTTAAAGAACGATCAGGAATATTTCTTGCCATAACTATTATTCACAAAATTACGAATTAGCTTTCAGAAAATTACAAAAACAGGACCTTGGTCAAATATCCTGGATTGACCCCTGATTAGTGTAGTGGGAACTTGGAACAGAAGAGTCTGCAACGAGCAAGGGATTAGATAGCTTTCTGAGGGCCATTAATTTTCACTTGAGACTGAGCGATTCCATACCAAATCACCGAAAAAACAAAAAGTTGGTCGCACGACCGACTCGGATTTTTTTTTTAATTTGGTACACAGATTGATGGTATAGAGGTATGAAAAAGCCCAAAAGGAAAGTTACCTGCTCCACTTATTTTCTGAGATACATGCCCTCAAAGTTTGTCCGCCACGTCAAAATACTAAAAAAGTGATGTTCTTTAATCATTTTTTATAAAAAATCGTACTCGTGCAAAATAAAAGTGTTAGATATCTATGGAAACTAGTTACTCCAAGCATTCTGAAAAAAAATACTAGAACGTTCATAATGAAAATTGCCAAGGTACAGGGCTCTTTGAAGTTGTCACCACAAAAACTTGATTTTGCAGATTTTGCTAAAATTCAGGCATTTATTACAAAAAAAGGCAAACAAAACCAAAGGTTTTCTCACTTTCTGGTAGTGTACAGGTCCTCCCTGTAAATTGCTACGCAATAAATTTTTTTGGTTTCTCACTCCTTCTTGGAAATATTTTAGCTTAAAGATAAGCCGTAAGGCAAAAAATGCGTTTTTGGCCATCTTGGCAGCCATTTTTCTCATAAAGGGGGAGCAGTAGAAACTTTAATTTTTTTTTAAAACAAGCCACTGATATGTTAGCTATTCACAGGAAAAGAGTTTACTTTTGGTTATTTCTCCCATTAAGAGATATCCTGCTGACAGTATATGCTTGTTTTTCGCGACGACCATATGCTTTCGTTCCCCCTCTCATGGACTTAAAATTAATTAAACCAAAAAATAATGATATATTTATTATTAGCTGTATTATCTACCCAATATGTCATGAAATTTAATTTATTAAATCATTGAACAATAAATTAGATAATTGATGAAAAAAAGAGAAAGTATTTCTCTGATGCCTGAGCATTATGCATTCATAATTATAAAGCACTAAATACTTTCTTGAGAAATTAATTAACATAAAGGAGCTCTAAATATTTATATTATAAGCAATACCCAATCTTGTGATTGGGATACTCCTGTTTTTAATTGAAGAATTTCTTGAATATCACATGATTATCAGGAAAATAAATGAGGTCTTTTCGTTTGATGTAGGATATTTTATGACAAATTTCATTTGATGGGCTACTAACTGAGCATGGTGATAAAGAGCTATTAATTTCAGCATCGAATTCCATTTTACCTTATTAACAGTTAAATATTTACAAAATAATTAAATAAATAATTTAATATAAAGCCATGCTTGAAGAATTAAAATTAGTGCAACTAATTTATTCCCATACTGATCTTTGCAAAATTGACATGCGTTGAGCACTGATAAGAACTGACAAGAAAAAGTTTACTCACTAAAATATTAGTTCACAGATACTATAAAGCATACATTCTATTTTCCACAAAATAATACTGCAACAAAGAACAAGGGTATCCCTCCCGTTTATAGCCATCAATCAGGAACATCCAATCACAAGATTGGGTATTGCCTATGAAATAAATATTCAAAGCTCCTTTATTTTAATTGATTTTTCAAGAAATTCTTTAGTACCTACCCCTTTATACCCTTGTTCTTTGTTGCAGTATTATTTTGTAGAAAATAGAATGTACGCTTTATAGTATCTGTGAACTAGTATTTTAGTGAGTAAACTTATTCTTGTCAGTTCTTATCAGTGCTCAACACATGTCAGTTTTGTAAAGATCAGTATGGGAATAAATTAGTTGCACTAATTTTAATTCTTCAAGCATGGCTTTATATTAAATTATTTATTTAATTATTTTATAAATATTTAACTGTTAATAAGGTAAAATAGAATTCGATGCTGAAATTAATAGCTCTTTATCACCATGCTCAGTTAGTAGCCCATCAAATGAAATTTGTCATAAAGTATCCTACATCAAACGAAAAGACCTCATTTATTTTCCTGATATTCATGTGATATTCAAGAAATTCTTCGATTAAAAACAGGAGTATCCCAATTACAAGATTGGGTATTGCTTATAATATAACTATTTAGAGCTCATTTATGTTAATTAATTTCTCAAGAAAGTATTTAGTGCTTTATAATTATGAATGCATAATGCTCAGGCATCAGAGAAATACTTTTTCTTGTTTTCATCAATTATCTAATTTATTGTTGAATGATTTAATAAATTAAATTTCATGACATATTGAGTAGATAATACAGCTAATAATAAATATATAATTATTTTTTGGTTTAATTAATTTTAAGTCCATGAGAGGGGGAACAAAAGCATATGGTCGTCGCGAAAAACATGCATATACTGTCAGCAGGATATCTCTTAATGGGAGAAATAACCAAAAGTAAACTCTTTTCCTGTGAATAGCTAACATATCAGTGGCTTGTTTAAAAAAAAAATTAAAGTTTCTACTGCTCCCCCTTTATGAGAAAAATGGCTGCCAAGATTTCCAAAAACGCATTTTTTGCCTTATGGCTTATTTTTAAGCTAAAATATTTCCAAGAAGGAGTGAGAAACCCAAAAAATTTATTGAGTAGCAATTTACAGGGAGGACCTGTACACTACCAGAAAGTGAGAAAACCTTTGGTTTTGTTTGCCTTTTTTTGTAATAAATGCCTGAATTTTAGCAAAATCTGCAAAATCAAGTTTTTGTGGCGACAACTTCAAAGAGCCCTGTACCTTGGCAATTTTCATTATGAACGTTCTAGTATTTTTTTTCAGAATGCCTGGAGTAACTAGTTTCCATAGATATTTAACACTTTTATTTTGCATGAGTACGATTTTTTATAAAAAATGATTAAAGAACATCACTTTTTTAGTATTTTGACTTGGCGGACAAACTTTGAGGGCATATATCTCAGAAAATAAGTGGAGCAGGTAACTTTCCTTTTGGGCTTTTTCATACCTCTATACCATCAATCTGTGCACCAAATTAAAAAAAAATCCGAGTCGGTCGTGCGACCCCCATTCGGTGATTTGGTATGGAATCGCTCGACTATAAATTGACTAAGACCAGCTGGGCTGTGGACCCAGAGCCTATTGCTGGTTGTTATTTTTGTATTTTCAACTACAGGCATTTTTAATATGTGTGTCATCAACTATTGTTGAAAATATGACAGTATTTTTGGGTCATTTCATTGTGACTAAAGTAACATTTTCAGCTGACTTTTGAACTCTTTTAACGTGATTTGATTTTGTAGATTCAACATGTACATGGTGGTATACGTGAAAAACGTGACTAAAGTAGCATTTTACAACAAAAATATTACGTCAGTCACAGTTCCATTTTTGCTGAAAAAATACCTATCAGTAGTTTATTTTTGCTTCAAATTCGTGGTAGAAATGACACGTATGCCACCATGTACATCTAGAATCTACAAAATAAACCACAAATTTTGTCTTAATACTTAAGCTTTCAAATTCGACTTAATAAGCTTTCAAATACTTAAGCTTTCAAGTTCGAAAATCAGCTGAAAATGTTAAGTTAGCCGTCATGGAATGACCCTGTAGCATGATTCATTTCAAATGTCCTTGCTGGCAGTGCTAATAAATTACTTGCTCCGATGAAAAGTAGTTTAATAATGATGCTTCATTTATAGATGATTTTGAAGATTTAGATGAAAGTTCAATTTCCTCCATGTCTGAAGATGAGGATGCTGCTGAAGAAATGTTACTCAGTCACAATGGTAACAGAGAAAATGATTTACCAGATAATATCCCCGGCCTTGAACAGTGTACCCCTAGGAAATCACATTTCACAGAAGAGTAAGCTAACTATGCATTCTTTATTTATATTAGTTAAGTATTTTTATGCGAAATAGTTCCTCTAATCTTTGTCTCACCAATCTATAAAAAGTCTCCTTTTAATAAAGTATGAGGCTGATTGTAAGGAATTTTACTATTAATTTGAACAGGATCTCAAATTTATATTTTTAACCACTTGCACTGGTGAATGAAATTCAGCAGACCAACAGACATACTTTTTGTTGCTCTTAAAAAAAAACCTTCAAATAAATGTCAAACTGATTTAATGAATAAGATTCATATGCTATGCAAAATAAATAGTTCAGTTATTATTTCATTAATGAAACTGTGGCTAATTTTTGTTGTTTTGAACATAAAAAACTACTAGCAGTTAAGAAACAGACAGACAGATTTTTCAAATAAACTTTTTTTTTTGTTTCAGTTAAGAAGAAAAAAAAATTCTTACATTTTTAAATATTTAACACTTTGTTTTCTATGAAAATATACTAATTAAAAACCAACATTTTTCTTTGTGAAAACTTACCACTTCAACATTACTGGAAATTTTGCATCGCCAGTAAGGCATAATATTTGAAAGGTGACTTCCCATGCTCATGCATCTTGTTTTTAATTCTCCGATAATTGCACTTCAAAGCAGCACACGGCGTAGCAAATTTTGCAAGCATCTTTATGTACTTCTCTTGTCCCTCTAGTGCAAGTGGTAAAAACTTTTAATTAAAAAAAAGTAAAAATAGATTATCCAGAATTGTTTGAGAATTGAAAGCTTAAATTTAACATAATTCTTGAGAAACTCTGTCTTATGGTCCTGTCTTATTTTCCCTTTGTTTGTCTGGATTTTTATAGTTATAAATTCTGTAAACTTTGTTGCAAAAATAAAAAGGTAACTTTTTTGTTTACAGAGAGGTTGAAAAACTATCACAGTGTATATTAGAGGGATATTGTAATGTAAGTATGACATTTTAAATTGAAAATTGTGAATAGTATTGTGTCATGTAAAACTCTCAGCTATATGAATCTTCAAAGTCATCCTATGTCAATTGCAAGCAAAATGTCCTTGATAGAAAATAATAAGATGGTTTTGCAAGCTCCCCAAATAGTACACAAAGGACAATTTTTAGTTTTTAATCGTCTGATGTGATGCAGAATAGTATAATTAATAATGTTTCATAATGTTTTCCATCATTAATTACACATTTTTAAAGAGTGAAATCACATGTACCTAAAGAAATATTACACCTAAAAAAATAATACAAAGTTTCCCATTATACTGCGCTCAATATTGTTGTATCAGTAAAAATAATAATACATGGCTATAAAAAGGGAAAAGAAAGAGGATTGTAAAGAAAGATTGCCATTATTGTTCATTCCGTTCTGTCCATTATTGTACTGATATATTTGAAGGAAACATACTTATTTATCACATAATACTTTTAGAAAAAGAAAAAAATTGGAATCTTGATTTATTTTAATTACACTATTCCATTATGTTCTAAATTGAAGCCAAATACAGACAAACTAACTTCTGAGAAGCAAGAAGGAACCTCAATATTTGCTCATTGTAACCAAGTAATTGTAAAAGAGAGTTCATTCAAAAAATCACCAAACTCGTATACTGTCGGCTCCTAAAAATATTATCCGATTAAGTGAGGGGGGCTGGGAAATTTGCTTTGCCTTTTCAAATGGACAACTTTTGTCGCAAAACGTAATGAATAAATCAATAACTATGTAAAGGAATTAATTAGTGTTCATAGTATGTTTTTGGAATAAGTTTAAAAAAAGAATATTTTTATAACTAAGTATATACATTTTACGTATGTATGACAATTTTAAAAAAGTAATTTCCAACTTTGGTTACAAATCTTTAAGTCCATAATAGTGGATTTCTCGCTCAAGGTCTTTTGAGAACACATTTCTCTTTTTTTCCCTCTTTGTCTTGTTTTACTTTTAATATTTAACAATTTATTAACCTTTGTAATGTTTATATTTCTTTGTGCTTTTTAATTTAACTATTGTCTTCAGTATCCCATTTGTTTTTATAATAGCTACGACCAAATATATTAAAATGGAAGAAATGTTTTGATAGAATGAATACTCTTTCTCACGGATTGTTGGCAGAAGATATTATTTTATAGTTTTATGCAAATAATTATTCTTACTTAATTTATTTTTAATTTATTCAAAATTTTCTCAGCAAAAATATTTGTGAAAGCTAATTAATATTGTTTGATTATTTGGGGAAATCATTCAATTAAGCGGAAATTTTTAACATTGCGTTTAAGAGAAAATACTGAGTTCCGGAAGGTTTTATTTGTATAAGCAGGGTATTAATTTACCCACTACCCAATTAAGCAATGAAACAGTACTTGCTTTATTTTTTTTTTAAAACTCTTTCTGTATGGCAGAAACTGTCGAAAATTTTGATGGTTGTTAATCTTCAAAATTTCACTTTTTTTGCTATCATGGGTCCTTTTATTTTTATTTTTCCCATCTGCAATAGTTTGAGTTTTAGCAGGGACGTCATTTCAAGTTTTTCCAGTGGAGGGCAAAGGGTCCAAACTAGAGATGGAACGAAGCGGCATTTGGCCGAAGCGCCGAATACCGAAGCTTCGGCCAACTAATGGCCGAAGCTTCGGCTGGCGCACATATTGAAGTTTTTGGATTAAATACATAATAAATGCGTAGAGTTTTACACTTTTCTCCATATGTTTTAATATTCTTAGCGTTACACAATATTTTCAGCTTACTGTGGCATTCTTAAATTAATTTCATTAATTAAAGTTTATTTTTATTTTGGTTGTTTTCAATTCAATGTTCTTAGTATTACACAACATTTTTAGCTTTCTGGGTCATTCTTAAATTAATTTCACTAATTAAAAGTTTTCTTGTTTTGTTTTGCTTTGTACTGCTAGTACAAGAAAAGACGACATTACTATTTTTGTATTGCAAATTAGTAGTAGGAAGCTCTACTTGGAACATGAAAAGCTCAGTCTGCAATTCAGTTGATGTTTTATAATAAAAAAAACCGATATGATCATGTATTATACCATAGAACTACCCAATCTACTACTATTTATGCTGTGTTATATATTTATCTTAATATTCTTAATGCAAAATGCTTCAGTTTTTGGTGAATTCGAAAAAATAGTAGGGTAAAAGCACCAGTAGTCGGCTATTTAAGAGATCTTTTGTTGATCTTGGCTAACCTAGAACTTTCAGCTATCAATAGAGTAACAAAAGCAAGGTAAAACTTTACAAGGATGAACATTTCTGATAGTGAATCATCTACTTGTTTCAGATATTAAAAAAAAAATTATGTTAAAATCCAAGCTGTTGTCAACACTAATAAATGTTCCAATAGTCGGCCACAGAATCATCTTACCTGAAAAATAAGCAGAATCGCAATCTTGGATGACGGGCACACCATTCAAAATGAAATGACTCATTACTAATTCAAGAAAAAGTACCCGAAACTTAACTGCCACTGATTGATGATTGAGGATTAGTACATGAATGTGTGAATGCGTCACATCTGATTTTGAATTAAAAATGTACTACTATTTATGAGGAGTTTTATGTCATTGTGGCCGACTACTGGAGACTGGCCGACTATTGGAGTACTTACCCTATCATGCATTCTTTTTTACTTGTCTTTCATTCGCTGCATAAATTTCAGGCCGAAGCGACCGAATCACAACTCATGCTTCGGCCAGACCGAAGCTTCGGTAATTTGGGCAAATTGGCCGAAGCTTCGGCCCGGCCGAAGCTTCGTTCCATCTCTAGTCCAAACACAATGGAATTTGACCGAAAAACAATAAAAACCACGCCCACTTATATGTAAATACATTGATTTCTCAAGAGGGGGGCAATTGACCCCCCCTGCCCCCCCTAAATGACGGGCCTGAGTTTTAGCTACTGTATCCTTGGATGTGATGACTTGGAAATGATAATGCAGTGGGTGCTGGTTAATTGAATCTGCGGTTAACTGAATCAGCCGTTTTTGGTTGACTTCAGAAAGTTAATGGAATTTTTCTTCAACAGGATAAACTGAGATGTAAGTCAAGAGTTATTTTAAGAATCACAAAAAAATTGCCCGCTTCTAGCTTTCTCGTTAAAAGCAAGTTTTGATCCCATAACCTTAACATTTTCCCTATGAATTATTTTTATTTCCTTGCAAAATCCAATTTCTCGTTAAAGCAGGGCTCATTATAAGCTTGTTTGACTGTATTATGTGTACCAAGCAGTTGAATTCGGGTACAAATTAAATTTTTAGGTGCAAAAAGAAAAATAAGTTAAAGGAAATCACACCCCTTTAATAGATGAGAGGGAAAAAAAAAACATTTTATGTTTTACTTCTTTTCCCTGATTACTTACCATCAAACTTCTAAAATTTACAATTTTTACATTTTTCAGGATCATCTGGCAGCTGTTTATAAGGGAGAGGCTGATAGTGACCGGCACACATATTTTTTCAGCGAAGATGAACAGTTAATGCGCAAATTAAAATGCATGAGTTGGTTTGGACCTGTTAGTCACACACAAATAGTAATTACATTTTTATCTGTTAATTTAATATTAAATGTTTAATGTTGTAATAATTTTTTGAGAACTATTATTCAGGTAAACTTACTGCATAATAAATTTATTGCTATTCCGTTAGAAGTATGTACTCGGGGCATTTTGACCCTTGGCAGTATTTTTTGTCGCATTTTTTAATCTCGTTCATTGTTACCTAGAACATACTTAGTTGGCAATACCAAAGGTTATTTATTTATTTATTTTTTTTTGATGAACTTTGAAGCAAAAGGCGCCATTAAGCAAGATTAAAAGTTACACTAAAATGGAAAAAAATAAAAAACAAGTCATTGAATGAACTGAAAAGCTCAATCAAATTAATCCTCAAACTAAATAAAATAGCAAAAGTTCCCTTAAAGTGTTAAATAATCTGCCAAATAAATAGACCAAATTACAAACAGTAGTAGTGTATCCATTAAAATGTAAAAGGAGAAGAGAAGCAAACAGGACGGGAAGTAAACATTATTTTTCTATTTTCGCCAAAGTAGAAAATAAAATAATCGGCAAGACAAATGACTGACCTAAAACATTAAAGCACTATAATAAGCCAGTGGTAGGGCAGCGGTATAAATCCGAATTCAGAAGTAATTGGTGTAAATCTGGAATTTTTTAAAATTTATTCTGTATAAGTCTATAATGATTATCCTAAGTTTTCCTCTTCTACAAATTAGTTTAAAATACACCTGTTTTCTCATTAATACCACAATATCTCGAAAAAAACTCTGAAAAATGCCATACACTTTATGAAGGTAATTTGTAGAACTTGAATTATGCTCGCAACTTAATTTCAAAATTTGGCTTATATCGCTAATCAAACGCTTCAAGCCAGAACTTACCTTTCCCACTATCACTGTCGCAGAAGGTCATTTTACTAAAAACATAGTGGTGCTTTTCGTCCTACGGAGCCAGCTACATAGCTGTGTGATTACTAAGTTGACATATGTATTAACTGTTGCTGAAAACAATTGATCTCACTACAACGTAACACAGTGGTCCGAAACGGGGGAAAAGTGGCAAAAATCCCTTGAGTGTAGATCGCTCTGCTTGAGAAGTAGTGAAAATGTGACTTACGTTAATCTGGCTTTGAGGTGCAGATTTTTTTTTGGAATACGTCAAATTTGATGGCCAATCTCTTTGATAAAAATTAATTTATCCCGTTATACCACGACATGTTATTTTTTAGTATTTTTAGTTCACTATATTGGTATTTGTAAATAGTGATATTCAAATTTAAAACATCTGCCACGCCCACAGTCGCAGGTGGTCGCAGCTAAAATGTTTTTGTTTAGTTACAGGAAGGTTCAAACTATTTGCCAATAAAGCTTTAAGCTCGCCGGAAGCCGCTGATAAAAGTATATGCCTCAATATATTTCATAATATTTTTTCGCAATTACTTTTTTTTTTCACTTCAGATAATTTTAAATTTTTATTAATTTTAATTATTATTTCTGGTGTAATATGCATCCTATAGGTGTGAAAGACCAATGTAAAATAAATTTTTATAAATTCAAGTTCGGGTTAATGAACGTATGAATTAAAACTGCAATATAGGGTCACGTCCAAATTTTTTTAAAAACTTAATTTTTCAACATTCTTGGCCTTTTTTCAGTAAAATGCAATTAATTTTCTAAATAAATCTTACAGAGTATGTTGCTACAACTCAATAGCTACGTAATTACAGCATTAAAATTTTTCTATGTTCAAACTTTGAAATTCCTATTTTTTCCGCCCTCGAACCACTGTGCGTAGTAAAAAAATTAAAAAGGATTCTATTTTCTAGTACATAAAAATTTAAATACTGGACATGTGATTATTGAAAATTCACATTTTTTCAAATTTTGTCTGGGATACTCAGTGTATCATTTCAGTTGTCCCATGTATATTATACCGTTGGTAAGGGTTTTTACTTGATGTCTTTCTCTGTAAAACATAAGAAAATAAGAGTTATTTTTTAAATGTGGAATATTGCCCTTTTTACTCCAAGCTATCGTAATTACATACGTTTTCTATTATCACATTTATTTACAGGTTTATCAAATAAAGAATATGTTTAAAAATGTGAAAAATTTTTTTTATCCATTCACCACTGTGTTAGTTCAATTATTTCTTATTTATTCCGTGTTTGTGTACCACCTGGTTACTTTGATTTATTTATTTTTTGCTACAATCTCATACCTGTAGAGAAAAGAAAATGCTTGTTTATTTATTCTCAAATTTTAAGTCTGTGTAATATTTTGAACCATGTATACAATCAAAATGTTTTGTTATTTTCAAATTTCAGTCAAAAAAAAAAAAAAAGAAAAAAATCTTGTCTATGTATGAGTAAATTAACATTAAATTTTGCCACTGAATTTATTCTTATTATTTTACAGCAAGTTCTGCATAATTATCTTCTTGACGAATTCAAATTGGCATTTGGTGTTGAACATCACATGATCCAGTACATTTATGAAGTGTGGATACCTGAGGTAAATTTGTTGTGTTTGGCATGCTTTACTGTAGCTTTAGTGTTACATACAGGGATGATTGTGTTCCGGTATTTTACGGAAATTCCGGTATTTTCGTGATCGATTCTGGTATTTTCATGTTCAAAAATACCGGAAATAAAATATTTTGAATTGTGCATATTCCCACTTCCGGTATTTTTTTGCTTTTTCGAATTTTTGGTGATTATACTGATAACTATTAATAATATTCATCTAACAGAAATGTTAAGATGCCGTTCTAATTGTTTTTTTAACTTTAATAAATTATTCTATTTGCCTCTTTTTTGATTTGGATGCCTTCATTTTGAAAAATGCAATTGATTTGCATCTGATATAAGAATCAAATTCTTCTCATTTTTTATGCTTATTAACCTTAATTTGGAGACAAATAAATGAAATATATTTTTATTTATATTAAAAAATCACAAATTCCAAATTTTCGAGAGAAATTCTGTGTCCTTTATGAAAATCAAAATGTCAAAAAGTTAAGATTTGAATCTCTGATTTAATTTTCTTTTTGCTTCAATTATGTGAACAGTAAAAGTAATATGTTTATCGTAGAGCTTTTGATTGTAAATTGGTAGCAAGTTTATTTGAATTCTTTTAAATGCCATTTTCATACTTTTAACTCCCCCCCCCCCCCCAACATAAACGCATTTTCTCTTTAAAACTTTCAGGTATTTTTTCACGAACTCACAAACATCACTGGTTACATATTTTACAGATTACAATTTTGGATCTTCAAAAAAATTTTGTTTAGTAGTAATTGGTAAAAGTAGAGGAGTTGTAATGCACTGCTGTTGGATCAAACCAATGCCCTCTTAATACTAAATGCTTACTGCATTTGCCTCAAAAAGAAATCCAACTTTGTGGAAGAAACCGCTTCCTTGCAGCCTGCAGCTATTGGTGATGGATCCAAAAAATTCAAATTAAATTTCTGATTTATCGTTAATTTCTCTTTGTTTCAAAGAAATCTCATAAATTGCAGTGTTATCAGAACTTTTGGATCATTTTTGCTCTGTGTAAAACCCAGAAAACGATAGGCATTTAGTATTTAGGTGGCATTAATCAAACCTAACTTGGCAACATTGTGAAGGCTTCTCAGATCCCAATCACAGCATTAGGATGCTGCCATGTTTGGCTGGTGCCAGTTGTAGTGCTCTCTAAATCAATTATGAGAAGCAAAAATCAACAAACATACTTTTGCATTAGAGCTAGGTATGTTTTTAATTAACCCATTACTGCCTAGCGTTCCTTTTTAGGGACGGTCCAAAAAAGGGTCTGAATTTCCCTAAAATGAACATTTCAACCAAATAATAGTGTTCAATTAGTACCTTGGTATTGTTTCAATTCGTTATTAACAGATTGCAGCACATAACCATTGTAAAGTGTGTTTGTTCTGTAGCAGTTTTAATATGATCTTTATCGAAAATGACATCATTCATAATCTCAAGGAAAAAGCTAAGTTTTCAAAGTTATTCCAGCTTCCCAGTTTATGTTAATTGCTGATTTTATTTCTACTTATAAAATGTCTTTTTTAATATTATATCGTAGGCAGAAAAAAAATTTACTAAAAAAAGTATCTACCCCCTGGGGTTTATCGTAACTTTTAAGGGACGATTTTTCTTTCCTCAATAAAAAAAAAATATTTTTTAAATTATTTTTTCTGTCCATTAAACACTGTTTAACCAGTATATAAAATATCTTTGAAAAAAAAAATGTCTGGCATTAATGGGTTAAGCTTTGTTATAGCATTCTTATATTTTAAAAACACGTTTGAAATTGTATAAAAATGGTTGAAAACTTCGTACTACAAAATGACTTAAAAAAAAGACAACTAGTATAAAAGTACAAATAAAAACGTTTAAAATGAGTTAAAACTCAGGAAACAGCAGTTTCTAGGTTATCCTATGTAAGCCTCAACATCAGTGTATAAGAAAAGATGAATTGATATACCAAACCAAACTCTGTACCTCAGAACCAGACTAAAGTAAATCCATTTTCTCCATTTTTCAGTAGAGGGCGAAAACGATTGTCGGATACATGCAAAGGATGGGACTCGTGCTCTTTTCACTCTGCTAAATAATTGTGAAGGAATTTGTTTTATAGAATACTGTTTTAATGGGTCGATGTGGAATAAGATTCTACCTACAATGAAGCAAAAAAGTGAAAATTGCCATTTTTGGACTTACGTCGTTCTGGTTCTGAGGTGCAGAACTTATAGTCAAGCGAACGAGAAATGGGGAACAAGAACAAATAGAAGTAAAAAAACCACAAGTGACGGGAGCTGAAAGCGGTTGCACCAAAGGAACAACAAGGACATCATTATTCGAGAAAACATCACGGAAAAAAAAGTTTTTTGCAGGAAAGTTTTCGAAATGTTAGGGAAAGGGGGCATACTCGCCACATCATTAACAATTTAATCAGAATTTTTCCAAATGTAATAGGGTTCTTAAAAATTAATAGTATTCATCAAATAGAAATGTTAAGATGAAAATTCTACTTGTTTTTTTTACCTTAGTGAATTATTTTATTTGCATCTGATATGAGAATCAAATTTTTTGCACTTTTGAACTTTTGATGCTTATTATTACCCTTAATTAGGAGACAAATAAATGATAAAAGACTACTTTTGTATGTGTATGTCCGGGGTAAACTTCAAAGCTACTGGACCGATTTTAACCATTTTTCCACCGTAGATAGCTGCAGTAACAGGGAGCAGGATAAGCTATCATTTATTTCTAAAAAGCTTAGTTTTAAAAAGTTATTATGGAAAATAGTAAATTTCATATAGTTTCCCCATTAAATGATTAAATTTTCAGTCCATTGTTGCAAAAATTTGTTGCCTGGTAACAACAATATTAGTTGTGATCAATGATCATAATGAAAATGTGAACCAAGGCTTCTCTAGAGTAAGTATGAAATTTATTGCTTTCTTAGGATTTTTAGATTCATCTGTGCCAATAATCGCTAACGAGACTAAATAAAAAGATAATTGATTTTGGCAACAGTTAGAGAACAGAAAATGTTTATAGTCAAAAAATTTCTAAGTTAGGTACATAAGATGTTTTCACCAATGTAGTCACAAGGATATAAACTAATGATGGGACTTATTTTACGTGTAATGTTTGGAAATACTTGACTCCAGTGCGATTGATTTTACAGGGTGCGACAGAGAAACTTGCTGATTTTAATTGGATGCTAATTAGCAAGGAGTGGTCAGAAAGGAGTGGGAAGAGTCTCATTTTAAAGAGAGGGTCCTGAAGTTTTGTTATCTCATAGTTTAGTTGTCGCCATGCGTTGGACAAAGGAGCAACGAGCGTTCGCCGCCGAATCTTACTTTTCAAATAATCTTTCGGTGGTCGCCACTCAACGTGCCTTCCGAACTCGGTTCAAAATTCAGCCCGTTGTTCCCATTCCTGGCTGGAAATCAACTGTTTTGTGGGTGAAAACATTCAGGGAAAGTGAGAGTGTGGCAAACAGAGGCCCAGGAGGTCAACGGATTTCCAGAACCCTAGAAAACGTCGAAAAAGTGAGGGAGTCGTTTTTGCGCTCTCCCAGGCGTTCGGCGCGTAAACACGCTGCTGCTTTGGGGATTTTTGATTGGACACTGAGACGAATTCTTCACAACGAACTCCATTTTCATCCCTACAAACTTGCTGTGGTTCACCAGTTGAGTGATAACGTCTCCTTGAAAGGTGACGTACCGTGGCCGGTCCGCTCTTCCGATTTGACACTCTGTGACTATTTTTTATGGGGGTATCTCAAATCGATCGTTTACAACGACAAGCCCCGGACCCTGCAACGCCTGGAGAACAACATCCGGCTTGCTATCACCAACATCCCATCAGTCGATATGCTCGAAAGAGTGCAACAAATCTAGGGTACATGAGTGCATCATTAACAGGTGCCGTCATTCTTCCCGATGTAGTTTTTAAATCTAACTAATATAAAAATTCAGAATGGGTACCATATCTTATAAAAATTAGTAAACTGATACATGATGTACTTTTCCCTTAGTTGACTTTTCAAGTCTGCAAGTTTCTCCGCCACACCCTGTGCCAAGCTTATAACATTTCCGATTTACCTAAACATTATTTGTAGCTTGCATTTGGATTTAAGGTGTGTAATACAGTTTTTTAGTTTGTCCAGTCAGAAAAAATTGCCATTGTTTACAAAAGTAGCCATTGTGTGTATAGATATGCATATGATTTATTGATATTATGAATATTCATATGATTTATTGATATTATGAATGAGTTTCACTAAAACACCATACCCGGCCGAAACCCGGGCAGAGACAGCTACCCGGCTAGTTACTTTATAAATGCTTTTGCACAACAAACAGTAATTCTGTTAGACTTTTGCTTTCTCCTTAAAATAGTTTTTTGGAGATAATTGCTCAAAAGTAGCTTTATTACTCACTAGTGGTACCCGCACGGCATTGCCCGTGGTATAAAATTAAAAGTTCATTTGTAAAATAATTGATATAGCAGGAAAAATGCTCTATTTTAGTTGTAATTTAACTATAATTCCTTCAAAGTAAGATATAAAAATCTGGTATGGACCCCACGCTACTTAATTTTACGTGTAAATTTCTTAGAAGATGCCTTAAGTGCTAAAATAGTGCTTGGAGTGAGCAAGATAACAGTTCAAACATTTATATCCCTAGTTTGCCACGAAATAATGCAAAAAAAAAAATGTTTTACAATGATTAATCTCCTAAATATCGCCGATTTTAACATCATTCAGTGGATTTTTCGCAAAATATCGCCAATAGCGCCAAATTGAGTCCAAATAAAAAAAAGAAAACAATTTTTTTCTCTAACTTGGCGATATGTCGCCAAATTGGCAGCAAATACTTGACGACCAAAAGCTTGGCGATATATTGCCAAGTGGTCGCGCCAATTCATATCACTTTTGTCTGCATTGAAATGAACACTGATTTACTCCATAAAAAGAGTAAAACACCCCCTTGGAACATTCGAATGCAACCCCAAGGGGAGATGTACAAAAATAAGCTAAAAGTGAAAATAAGAACAATTTTGTTGCTCACAGAAACCAACAGAAATCTTACCAAAGTTTAAAAGAAGAAGAAAGTTTTCTTTCCTAGCTTTAAAAACAAAACAATACATTTTCCGAAATGAAACACTTTAAAAAGAACGATGCAATAACGCAATTGATACGATATTTGGTTAATCTGTGCTTTAGGTACCCTTTTCTCGCTAAATGGGCGATAGGCGCGCCAAGCGTGGTAACCCTGGCTATTTTGCGTAGTTTCTCTCAAAGCTTTCACTTCCGCGAGACACGCAAAAACGCGCCAAGTAAGGTCCCAAAGCATTTTCACCGGGAAAAAGACAGGGTTGCCAGAGAATTGAAACAAAAAAATACTACGCCTCCTCTAAAAAAAATATTACAAAATACTACTGTTTCCAAACGTTGCCAAAATCAATGTTGCTGAAATGCGAAATCTATGAAAATGAAAAAAAAAAAAAAATCCGCCAAATCTTTTAATTAAGTCATTAGTTTTTTGGAAACAGGGTTGCCGGAAAAATACTACGCTCCTTATTTGGGCCGAAAAAATACTACCGTAGTATCAAAAATACTACGCCTGGCAACGCTGGGAAAAGAACGAAACAAAAATAAGTATGAACACGTAACCATGGTAACAACATGAAAATTTGATTTCCGTTGATAAAATAATTCATTTCATCTATCTTTTCAAACAAATTTTATTCTCGAGTTCAACCATTTTAGAATCGTTTGGCTTGCTTTACTGAAGGTAAGCCTTGAATTCCGGGATTCTGAAAACAATTGTTACAGCTCTCCTGATGATCGTAGAAACTTCGAAAAAACTTCATTTTGTGCAGAAAATTTCAAGCTTTTGAATGACATAAGACTTGAAAATGTGTATGAAATATTTCTTCCCTATTTTATCGAATTTCCGCTAAGAATTCGAATAGAAAAAGAACGAAATGGAATTTTCGAAAAATCGCTTCGAGGTGCAAAACTACATGCTACAAACTAATTTTGTGCCAAGTGGCATGAAAATCGACCGAACGGTTTTGGCACTAAGCGCGTAACAGACAGACAGACAGAAAGAAGGGCAGACAAACCCACCTTCAGCTTTATTATTAGTAGAGATTTACAATTTAATTAAACGCATGTACAATATTTTGACAAAAAACTATTTGAATATATGAAATGTGTTAGTTTATGAAAGGAAATTAATTATTATGTATGTATAATTATAAAATTAGGTGTGCTTAAGTAATAGGGGTCTTGGTTTTAAAAAAACACTCCCCTCCCCCTCATTTTTTCTTTAAAACTTTCAAGTATTTTTTATGAACTCACAATCACCCCTGTAGAAGAACAGCCATGAATAATTATTGTAGAACAATAATCAAAATTATGATTTCTAAACGTCTCATAATTTCGATTTTGCTTCTGCCTAAAAATATTCATTGGCCGTTAAGTTGAAATTTATACAAGGTGCCATCATGATGCCTAGCTTTAAAATTTTATTTCCAAACCTGGATTCTTCATTAAATTTTTATTATTGCATACTCTTGAAATGTTTTTATGTTTGATATTTTTGTATTTTAATTTTTAATTATCTAATATGCTGAAAATCCTGAACTCATTTTTATAAAAACTAAAACTCTTTGCCACTATTTTAAATAACACTATTATGCTTTTCTTTTAGGCTATAATAAAAGCTATATCTCTAGTAAAAGACCTACCTTTGGAGGAAGCTTCTAAGTTCTTCGAGGATGAAGCTTATGTTTTAGATGACGATGGCTGTAGCCTTGAAAATATTTTGACGTTATGAAATTAGTTTTAACTACCGTGTAGGTTCATTGTAGGAGTCAGAGTGTGTGAATTCGAGAAAACTCAAATTTTGTATAAGATTTGTTTCATATCCAATTTTAATAATTGCATTTCACTAAAATCTTTTTTTTTTTACTTTGGAACCTATGCTTTTAGGCATTGGTCTTCACTGTTATTTTTACTGATTGCCATTAGGAAAATATTTGTGTGAAATCATTTTTCATGTAAATAGTTATATGTAAGTGTGCCTGTACATCACTGTACTAAAAATTCTGGCAATGTTTTTTACTCTGATGTGAAGTTTATCCTATATGCTGAAATTTCAAAGGGGTTCTATTTATTTTTCTATTTTCACGTCCCCACTTCAATCAATAACAATCGTTGTAAGACTAATTTGAAAAAAAAAAAAAAAAAAAGAAAGTGAAATGATAAATCCCCTAATTGTATACAAAACATATTTGAGATGCTGGAAAAGATAACTTATTAAATTTGTTATTTATGGAGGTTTTGTTATACATTAATTTTGTTGTATTTGTCATGAAAAAGAGGTGTTTAATTTTGTTCAAAATACCACCCTCTGTTTTTTAGTGTATTTAAATATGTTGGTCCACACAAAAAATGTACTAACCCTCATTTTCCCTATCTATTTATTTATTAATTATTTTAAGTTTAATTTATTTTACAGAAAATATTTTAAATTATGAAGTTGATTTCTATGTACAGTTATATAGCTATCAATGCTTCTGATTTGTTGAGGCTGGTCCTAAACTTTGTCATTTTCGCTCAAAATAATAAAGTATGAATTTTCCCTATTTTTATCAAAAATCAGAAAACATCCTTTATAGGGGTTTTTTATATAATTAGAAAGTTTTGGAAAATCTCTACAGTAATTTATCATGATTTTTCATATAAAATTGAGATTTGCCACTGCTTGAAATTGTTATTGCAAAAAATCGAATGTATTTTTATATTTATAAGCCCCAAATCATAAATTTTGACTTAATTTTTTTTGTTCTATATATTCCTTTTTGTGAAGCCTTTATACATATGAAAGGTTGTCAACTTGTTTATCATTAAGGTTGACTAAATGTTTTAATTATATGTCATTATTTGCTTTTGAAAGTTTTTTTTTTTCGGCAAAGGGAGAGATGAGAAAAGCTTTTTTTTAAAAAACTTAATACTTGAATTAAATTTAGTGTATTAAATGTTTTAAATGTATGTTGTGACAAGTGAGCAAGCCAACACAAGCCAACATTTTGTACTTTTCTCCCAATAAGCTTTTTGTCTTGTTTTTGTTTTGTTATGTTTTTTTCAAAATTGTGTTTTAGTTTATTCTTTGGGTTATTTATTCTAAGTTTAAGGCTGTGTAGATGTGTTAATTTTGGCAAATTTTCGCACTTTCAAGAGTTTTGTGTCTTTTATACTACTAGCTATTTTACTCTTTCTGTGCCATTTTTATTCTTTTACTGTTTTCCAACTATTAATCGCTTGGCACAGTATTAATTGCCTATTGATTTTTATGCTATTCTTTCATAAAAATCGATAAACGAAGAAAACCAACTAAATCGACCACATTTAGCAGTTCATCCTCAATTGTAGAAGAAAAATTCATTGGAAATGCCGAATTGCTTTTCATATTCATATTTGGATGTTGAAAAGTATCAAATCAAACGCCCGCATGCTCAACTAGAAAAGGTTTTAATAAACAGTGAAATAAATTTTTTTCACAAATCTGAGCATGCTATTTGGTAACCCAAGACTCCAGGGTACATCCTTTAGCAAACATTTTTGAACTTCAGCGGTTTTCTTAGTAACTGTTTTAATGCTAGCTCATGAAAGGTAAATTTAAATAATGGGCTTTTTTTCCCGTTACAGTAAGTGGATTGTGAATTTTTGTAAGAAATTGTAAGTTTGAGAAGTTTTTCAGGATGCGTATCATAATATTGAAGTTTGAGATAATTTACTAATTTGTGTCTGCACAAATAAATAGATATATAATATGGCACCTCAGCTGCCTGAACTCTACAGTTTTACTTTGCTAAAAGTGTGACTAAAAAGTTTTTTTTTAATTTACATTTTCGAAGTGATAGACTATTTACTGGTTGCTTGAACTCAAAAGTTTACTTTGTTAAAAGTATGACTGAAAACAATTAAAAATATTTATTTATTTTTTAAAACTATAGATCATTTACTAGATACTGAAATTCTGAAGTTTCCTTCGCAAAAAGTATGACTGAAACAGGCCTGTCATTTGGGGTATTTGCCCCCCCCCCTCCCCCCTCCCGATGGCTTTGGGAAATTAATGTATTTACATATAAGTGGTTTTTGCTCTTTGTTTGGTATAATTTACATCAAATATATGCCCTTTGGATACACCACTGGAAAAATGCGAAATGACGGGCCTGAACTGAAAGCATTTTATTTTTTTAATGAAAGTACAATCAAGCTCGCTTAATGGAACAACCATTTTGACACGAAAAAATATTCTTCTTCTTCTTCTTCTTACTTATCTCAGGTTGTCTAGTTGGGCTAGACAACCCCCATAAAACCAAAAATTTCTAAAACATCTAAAAAAAGTATAGGGTCCCGAAGGACTTCGTCTTTTGTAAAATTCAAACAGGTCAAGATATGTCCGGGGGAAGCCACGTCGGCGCAACACCAAGGACAATTTGGAAAAGTCTTTTTCCCCTGCTGAAAGGTGAGTCCCCTCGTGTGCCCACTCAGAATGCAGGAAAAGGCAGTTTGATATGGTCTTGGAGTAATGTTGAAAGTCTCACCTGGTCTTTTGGCAAAGTACCAGGAATGGCTAGGGGGGATTTTCATGAGCCGATTGAATTCAATCCTTGCCAGGAATGTAATCTCACTAGATGTGAGCGTTCCTCCTGGGTTAACTCCCTCCTCTGACACCGACTTGGCCAAGAAATCCGCCTTTTCGTTCCCTTCTACTCTCACATGCGAGGGGATCCATTGGAAATGCACTGTATGTTTGGGTGATAGTCTCTCAAGAATATTTAGAATGTCCTGGCTAGTTTGATCTCCAATAGTGCTCCAATTTGAGAGATGCTGAACCGAAGCGCGACTATCGGTCAAAATCCAGATGTCCCTAAATTGGTCCCCCACCTCTACTGCATACTGTAAACCTCTTCAAATGGCAACTAGCTCTGATCTAAACACGGAACAGTTATCTGGGTTTCTTATTTTAAATTCCCGTACTCCGGAGATTGTGTAAAAAAAAAGCCCCGTGTGGTAACCAGGGGGTAAGAATAGTCCCAACGTAGCCTATGCGTGTCGTAAAAGGCGACTAAAATAGGGGGCAAAGTCATTCTTCAACCTCCGGTGCCCCAGACCTTAGGGTCATTGAAGATGCTCTTATTCTCCAAGCCATGAAAAATATTCTAATAAGCAAGATATTCCATTATCCGGGATCAAAATAATGCATTTTAATGGTTTGGTACATAGAAAATGTATTAGGTTAAGCTGGATATTCTTTTAACTGGTATTTTAATAAGCGAGCTGGACTGTATTAGAGTGTTATTTGTTTATATGAACTTTAAAATTTATTTCTTTGAAAGTATGACCGCTAAAAATTTTTTTTAAAAACATTTTCGAAGTGATTTTCTACTTTCTCAGGCATTTATTAATCGCCTGGACTCATGAGTTTACTTCACTTAAAGTATGACTGATTTTTTTAAGATTATTTACTGACGTGCATATGAATACAAATATATAACACACTGATTTATGTTTTTAACTTATCTCCATATTTAGCATGCCAGTTTTTACCAGGCCCGTCATTTAGGGGGCCCCCCTGGCTTTGAGAAATCAATGAATTTGCATGTAAGTGGACGTGGTTTTTAATGCTTTCCGATGAAATTGCATTGTGTTTGGACCCTTGCCCCCCCGGAAAAAGTTGAAATAACGTCCCTGGTTTTTACATTCACCGTTGAAGGAACACAATCTTCCATTAATATTTTTATTTATGACTATTATTTGTTCTTAATGTTGATCTTAATTTTTTGCGCTTTAGCTGATGGATTTACCTACTGGTCTAAGATTAGTTTATCTCAGTCTCTTATAAAACATTTTAAGGTTTTTCTCAAAGCAATTCATAGAAAAGCGACTTGAATGACTTGCCGAAATAACTTACGCATTATAAGCTTTAAACCCTTAGAATGCTCAATTTATTTTGGCTGCATGTTATTTTATTTTACACTAGTTAATGTAAACATTTTAAGTTAAAATTTTGTCGTGCAACCACAAATACTTTAAATGCAGGTCATTTTAAATGATAAAATATGCTGGGTGTTTCCGCTTTAGATAGCCCAAGAAGAAAAAAAAATGAAATTGAAATTCAGAAGTTATAAGTTTATGCATGTTAAAGTATTTTTGTCGCACACACATTGTATGTACATGAATCATTTTTTGTGCATCCATTAGTTTTAATTATTTTTGTATTATAAATGATTTTAATTGCTTACAGCACTCACTGACCAAAACTTTGTAATTTTTTTTAACAAAAACATATTTGAAATCCCATTTTATCTTTTTGCTCTAGTATATAGAGTAAATTTTGGTTTTAATGAATTTTTATCTGCTACCCTGCAGTGCATGGCAACTTAAGAATAAACTGGGTATGATTTTCATTCATTGAAATTACATATGATTGTGTTTATCATAACTTTGATCAGCAAATCTCACATTAAATAAAAACAAATTATACTTTTTGTTACTTTTGATAAAAGATCTTATCTTGATGTTAACATATCCCAAAACTTTGCTCTTCTATCGTGCTCCACTATTAATTATTTGTATTTGTAAAAAAGGTCGAGTATAAAGATCATTACAAATGTTTGCATGGTGGAACTTTTCTTGAAAATGCATTTCATTTCTTGTAGTTTTCAACTTAAATCTGCTTTTATTCTCATTTTTTTAAAAATATTTTCAGAGGTTTATCTTGCTTGTGAAAATATCTATCTATATACATTTAGTTTTAATTTTATACGACTATAAACTGTTTCCATATATATATATATATATATATATATATATATATATATATTATTGATCTTAAATCTATATACTCAACTGAATGTTTTTTAGCGCTTGAGCTATTTTATCTGTGGTTCAGTTAAGAAAATATTTTTAGAAATCAAGTTTGAAGACAGAGCGTGACATAAATGAAAAGTGATATTTTCTGTAAAATAATACTGTAAAATTATGAGAACAAAAGTTTTAGATTTAAATCTTTAATATTTATTTTAAAACTTAAATTAGATTATGAACTATATCTGGAGCAGCAGCAGCAGCAGTGAAGTGTCCAAGAAATGAGAGCCAATAGCAATCAATTAAATTATAAAAAATACTTTGTATCGAGGCTACATTTTGACTCTCTGCTTGACTTTTAATGCAATATAAATCATATGAAAAACTGATGATGAGCATTTGTTTCAGTGTGCAGTTTGAATTTTTCTAAACATGGTTATTATGAAGCATGCTGCTTCCATATTAATAGAGTCCGAACGAAGCCGACAAAAAGGGCAGGAAAAAAATAGAATGAAAAGTAAAGCATACAGATTTTCAAAAATGCCATTTAGGCATTTTATTTGAGAACATTGCAAATGCAATTTTCAGATTAAAAACTTTATTTTCACACTGTTATGCTTTTACTTTGATTTTACTTTTTACTTGAGATGAAATGTAAGTAATGTCATTAACCTTTTGGATCCGGGCTGTTCATATAGAAATTTTTCTTTCGACCCAGGTAGTACAACAGTTGAACCACAGATTTCTTTTCCATTGAAAAGAGAAGGTATAAACTGTTGTACCAGACGTATGAAACCTTGAAAAAATCCCTGGTTCCAAAGGGTTCGAGTGAGAATTTCAGCCCCGTCATCTAAAGAAAAAAGACTTATGGTACAACATGTGTACCGCCCGGTTCCTGAAGGTTATGCAAATATTTCTGAGTTATTTTGTAAATTAATCAAATTTAGAAAAATACTTGTAACTTTACAAGTATTTTACTTGTGCTGCATTTTACTTGTAATACTTGTTGTTTTTTTAAAAAAAATCTAATTGATTTAATCTTTAGTAACTGATTTAGTGTGCAATTTTTGCCAGTATGTGTTAATGCCTAGCTGGAAGTGGGATTTGTTATCTTCAGCGAATGTATGTCAAATGTTCCGAAAAAATCATTTTTAGATTGTCCATGATGATATGAAAATAACGCATGTACTTTCTTTAAATTCTTTTTCTTTTTAGTATTTTTTTTTTTAATGTTCACGTATAATTCACAAATATGTTCACGTGTGCAATTTGTTATCTGTTTTTTTCCCAATGTTTTGAAATTTAATACATTTTACTATTTATGTGATTTTGCTTTGTCATTTCTTATTACATATTTTCATTTTCATCTATGTCAGTGAAAATGTCAAGTATAACTACCACCCTCATTAAGATAAACAGATTGTCAAAATTTTAAATCTCTACGAAATACTTTTCAGGCTCATAATTAAACATGGATCATTTAATTGAAAGACAACTGACTACGAAATATTTACTGATGAGGATCAGCTAAAAGGCTTACACTTCTACCTGAAATCAATTGTTAAATTGTTAAATTTTAGATATTTTGAACTTTTATATTTAATTTCATCAACCAAAAATTAAGGAAAAGGTGACGCTTAAAAACAATTTTTTTTGGGGCTTATTTAAAGGGATATAGGGCTCTGCCATCTCTTTGAAGGTTTATTAACTGCTTAACCTTTAGGAACCGGGCGGTACACATGTTGTACCATAGGTTTTTTTTCTTTAGAGGACAGGGTTGAAATTTTCACTCGAACCCTTTGGAGCCGGGGATTTTTTCAAGGTTTCATAGTTCATACGTCTGGTATGACAGTTTATATCTTCTCGTTTCTACCAACTTTTAGGAACCGGTCGGTACACATGTTGTACCATAGGTCTTTTTTCTTTAGAGGACAGGGTTGAAATTTTCACTCGAACCCTTTGGAGCCGGGGATTTTTTCAAGGTTTCATAGTTCATACGTCTGGTATGACAGTTTATGTCTTCTCTTACTACCTGGGTTGAAAGAAAAATTTCTATATGAACAGCCCAGATCTAAAAGGTTAAAGCACAATTTTCTTTCTTTTTTTTGGGGGGGGGGGGGGGAGGTCAAACTAATAAAAGATTATTTATTTTTTTTTATTTTTTGTCAGACAGTGAATACATAGGTGTAACGTTAGTTAATTTTTAAAATTTCAGTTGTGTTGATGGGATAAAAAAAAAAAAAGCCTGGGGGGCGGGAGAGAGATACACAATATTGTACAAATAAAGTGTAAACAATTTCAATGCATTTTTTATTAATTTATTCTATTTTCTGAATTTCAAAATATTAAAAGCAAATTGTTATACTTCCAAGCATAAAAATTCAGCTTGGCAATAAAAATTGAGGCATTGCCTTTTGCACACCAAAGAACTACTTTACCTAAGAAAACTTGACTTACTCTAGAAAAATGCTGCATAGTTGCTCTATCTATGATAAAGAAGTTCAATAATAATAATCTATACTATCTATTAAAACTCGAATGACACTCAGACGTGCATTAGAAATGAAAGAACGCAAGATACAAGAACGCCTGTGCCGGACACAAGCATGTGCAAAATTTATGAGTAACTTTGGCTCGTGTCGAACATGAACAAATGCGTTAAGCGTGGTTAATGCTATTAACTACCTTCATTATTTTCTTTTTTTCTTTCCCCAATATTTTTTAAATTCTTTAAGTTTTAATGTGTATTTCTAAAATAAAAAAGTTTACTTGAGTTAATTCTTTCAATCTAGATTTTTTCTAAGTAATTTTCAAAACTAAAGTTTTTCTAGGAATTGCTATAATAACCTAATAAACTTGTAAGGTTTAAAAGTTAGTGAAACCAGTTTTATACATACACACACACACACACATATACTCAGTGAACTTCCTCAAATCCTTATTTAATCTTCACATAATTTAAAAATAGAAAATGGTTTAATTAGAATTTGCGCTAAGTCAATTTTTTATTTCTAAAGGTTTTCATTTTAAAATCTATTGTATTTAATTTTTTAATAATATCAATTTTTTAAAAAATACTACATAAAAGTTTCACAAGTTTATTATGAGTATTGCATACTTTAAAAATTCTTATTTTAACATCCAAAAGAAAGACTGATGAGCAATATTTTTACAATTAAAGATAATCTTTAAAGCATTTGAGTAATTAATGCTTCAATTAACCCATTTATGCCCAGTAGCCCAGTGGGACGCTTGTTAATTACTGCACACAAAAACCTGCAATGCAAGGCCGTATCCAGAAAAAAATTTCGGGAGGGGCCCAGAGTTTCGCACATTGCCCAAACACACATACATTTTTGTGTGTGCTATGAGTCTAATTTCTAGCTGACCCCCCCCCCCCCCCCCACGATGTTTGATGTGTGTGTTTTTCATTTCTTTATTCTTATTATTTTCTTGAACTGACCTTTATTGGAAATGGAGAGATATGTAATGACAACTTTTTTAAATGGGGTAGAATATCCGTAATTTTAGGGGGTCCGGGGGTTTCTCCCCCCGGGAAAATTTTTGAAAAAAAGTTTTAAAATTCTGCATTTTGAGGCCTTATATGGGGCAACCAGGACTTCAAAAACATGTTGGAAAAGTAGGCAAACAACAATCTCATAAATTTTCTGCATTCTTTTGCAAATTAAGATTAATCAAAGCTTAAAAAAATGTTTAGTTTAAAAAACGATTAACATTAAGCGACAGAGAGGAAGGACAAGGGTGGAGAAAAGATTAACACATTATCACTTGCTTACATCGGTTTTCACTATAGTTACATAGTATTTTTGATCAGTTCTCCAACTCACCGACAGACACAGCACTTGTTAGCAACATAAAATAACCAATATTATGAAACACATAAAATTCTTTAAAAGAAATAGTGTAGAGATTTAAAAAATAATTAATGAGAGAGTAACATTCTGGCCATTTAGTTAATTCATATTTTAATTATTTATAAGAAATAGGATTGAAGCACTTTTGAAGGAGTTTAAAAAAGGTATTTAATGATTTTCAAAGACTCTGGAACAGTTAAAATTCTTTAAAGCATTTCATTTGCACTTTCCAGTCTCTGACGTTTTAATAGTTGATTGGACAGTCTTACGAAATTGTTAAAACTTTGAAAGACACATCTTTTAAAAATTAAAAATAGATATTAAAAAATACTTATAACGACAATTTCTTTTTCAATCACTAGTACTGCAGAAAATGAAAAAGAATACATAGGTAGGGTAATATTTTTTCTCGTGCTTAACATATTAATAAAAGAATCAATTACAAAGTAACTTCTAAAATACTGAATTAGGTATTTAATGAATAGTCAGAAATGAAACATGCGAGTCACAAAAAATTATTTTTAAAAATATGCTACAAAAAACGCTGGAATATGATTTTTGCATTACGCAGAATATTTTTTTTAATCAAGGAGCTGAGTTTCGCGCAACTTGATGCCCACCTCCCCTCCATTTGTGTTAGAAACTTTAAAATTCAAGGTTTACAGCTATATTTAACAAAGTATTCAAGGTTTTTAAGCATTTGTAAATGGAATTTTTTTTAAGTAACTTTTGTCTAAGATTGGTGAGCGTCCAACAAAGCAGAGGGTCTGTGAACGTATCCGTTTTTGTGAGGTCTTGTTGATATTAACATGTTTAGAAGTATTTGAAGACATGTTTAGCTATTAAAATCCCTCGAGGATTACAAATGCTTATAAATGGGGACCAAAAAAGTACCCTGTTAATTGAATCAGGGCGCTGAGAAGCAATCTCAGCCTAGTCGGAAACTCGGGGCCCGGCGATTAGGGGGTAAGAATCTGAGTGGTGTAAGTTTTATAAGTTTTATGGGGGGAGGGGGGACCGCCGATTAAACTAATAAGTAGCTTGCCTTGAGCCTGAATTGATTTGGGAAAGAGAGCTGGAAGTGCTAATGAGAGTCTTGTTTTCAAATTTGTTTTGCAGCTAATAAGAATTTGAATTGTCTTTTTTTTTTTTTTTTTTGTACTTCTTCAAATTTTTACTCGTTTAATAGTTAAAAAGAAAAAATAATATAATTTTTTTTGCCATTTGAAATTTAAAAAAAAAGAAAACTTTTTTTTCTGTTTTACATTATAAAACATTTCGGGTTTCGGGGGGGACTCGGGCCCGTCGGGCCCCCCCTCTGGATACGGCCTTGCTGCAATGGGTATATCATTTTACTAAAGCTGTTTTTCACTAATTAAATAGTCCTTCTTCTTGAGAAAACCAGTTAGAGCCACTATTTGGACATCAGAGTTAATTTATGGACAGCTATTTTCAGGCAAATCAGTCAAGCAACGATCCAGTATGGGTAGCCACAGAAAGTAAGTTTTCTTTGCGAACTTATTTTTCATAAAATTAAACTATTTTAAATTGATTTGCTTAAAATTGATCACAGATGCCTTCTGTAATGTTACTTTGCAAGAGTAAAGTCAAATAAGGTCGTATTTTGCTCACATATCTGCAAAATATCCCATAAACAGGACATTAAATAACTTGATAAATATGGCAACGGTGATCTATTTTTGTAAACCATTCCAAGTAAGAGTTTTAAGCTGGTAAAAATGGAAAAAAATTGTTAAAAAAACTTGGGCATTAACGGGTTAATTATTACTATTATTTCGTATCAGGTTTTCTCAATAGGCAACACAACATTCATTAGCAGAGTTTTATTTTGGAGGAACTGATATATTTTAATAATTATGTAAAGCTTTAAACGAACAAATATTTCCGTGAAGTAATTTACAATATCCTGAAAAAAGGCACATTAACTATTTTCTTCATTAGCTGTAGAGCTCCGATCCCTGAGTAAAAGCGTCTAAAAATGAGAGCCTTACACAACTGCTGACAGTTGTGGGTAGTAGGGGAATGTGGGGCAAAGTGAAATAGCTAAGATAACTTTTTTTTTTTAATTTTCTGAAGCCATCAGCTTCGACATACATGAGGACTTCACTTCACACTCTCCAGGGTCCCCCGTACCTACCACAGCTTCGTGGTTTAACCGGGATAGGGCCCTGAAGAGCGCTCTGTTCCTAATTTTGAACCAGAACCTAGGGTCGAGCAAACCCTAGGGCCCAGCACCCCCAGAGGTATCGTTTCACTTGGAGGACTTTGTGACCACGATATTTTTAACGCCTCCCAGCCACCATTAATCAAGGCGGTGGATCTTTGATCGGCTGGGTTTCGAACCCGGGTCCCTCCGGACACGAGTCCGATGCCTTACCGATCGGGCCACCACGGCCCCCATACATGAGGACTGCGTACTATGCGCTTTGCCTCCTGACAAACACGGGACAGATTTACGGCACAGAGAGGATGAAATAACATCCATGGGCAAGGCGGGATTCGAACCCGCGACCACTTGCTTACGAGGCGAGTACTCTACCTCTAGGCCCACGTGGCCCCTTAAGATAACTTACCTGCTTCCAAATGAAAAAAAAAAAAGAAATTTGTTCTGAAAATTATAGTGTGCAAGTTGCGCCATCGAAATTTTTGGGGGGGATTTTTTTAAACTAATTTATTTATTTATTTAAATTATTTATTAATTTATTTTTTAAATTAAATTATTTACTGATTTTTTTTAATGTAAATTATTCGTTAATTTATTTTTTTAAATTAAGTTATTTCTTTATTATTATTTATTTATTTTGTGTTTGTGTGTGGAATTTCTAAAAGGGGGGGAAACAAGCGATTCTGTTCTGCGCATAATTAGTATTTTAAAAATATTAATAATATACAAAAAATAATAGTTTTAATTAAAAAAAATAAATAAAAATATTAAAAAATATAAATAAATAATATTTAAAAAAATAAATAAATAATATTTAAAAAATAAATAAAATAAAAAAGAGAGATAAAAATCACAATAGAGTTGTGGAAAATTTGGGGGGGGGGGGGAGTTTGCGCCATTGAGCTTGGGGGGAATGGGCACCCCTGGTGTATGAAGAAAGAATAATGTGCTTTGTGATGCACATTTTTTTAATGTTGTTTTTTATTTTTAGCAGACATTTCGTACAATTAAAAAGGATGGCAAATTTGCACGAGATATAATAATGTACGAGAAAAGACAATGAGTGAATAAAAGAGCAAGTGAATGAATGAATACATAAGTGAATTAACAAATAAAGGAATGTAAATGAATCAATAAATGAAGAAATACATAAGTGATTCACTAAATTAGTGAATAAGTAAACGAAATCAAGTATTTCTCTTTGCCCTGCATGCACTTGACGAATTCTTCTGAACGATCAAAATCAAAGCATGCTTACTATGAACTAAATAAATACTGCATTGTAGCCAGTAGATTTCAATTAATGCTTAAAATAGTAATTACAAGAAATTTATCATTTTATAATGCCAAAGCATATTTTGATAAACCATGAAATATTATAATATGTGTATCAAACTTTGAGAATGACTTGTATTATTTGTTTCGTCGATCGTTAGAGCTGACTGGTGATTTTTTGACTGGTGTCAATTATACGTTTTGACATTTATTTAAAATATTACTAGATAGGTGGCGCTGTAAACTGAAAATATTTCACTTTGCCCCACATCCCCCACTTCACGCCGTCGAACGAAACTAATTAATTTAATGTATCCCTTGAACTGTTATATTAGTATGCTGCCGAACAGCCTATAAAACTATAAAAAATAACTCGTAGAAATTTCTAATTAAAATTCTTCATTTAGTCTGTATTAAAGAGATACGCAACATATGTGTATTTTATGTATTTACGCAATTTTCGGGCTGCTTTTCACTTTATGTAAACCTTACAGATAAATGAATTGACTCGTGAGAAGCTAAAAAAATACAAGTAACTAATTAAAAATTTCCGAGAAAACCATACAAAATGAAGAAAACCCTATGCTTTATTTAACCCATTAATGCCTGACATTTTTTTTCACAAAGATATTTTGTATACTGGTTACAAACAGTGTTTAATGGACAGGAAAAATAATAAAAAAATATTATGTAAAAAATAATTTTTTTATTAAGGAAAGAAAAATCGTCCCTTAAAAGTTACGATAGACCCCAGAGGGTATATACTTTTTTTACTAAAATTTTTTTCTGCCTACGATATAATATTTAAAAAGACATTTTATAAGAAGAAATAAAATCAGCAATTAACATAAACTGGGAAGCTGGGAATAACTTTGAAAACTTAGCTTTTTTTCTTGAGATTGTGAACGATGTCATTTTTGATAAAGATCATATTAAAACTGCTACAGAACACACTTTACAATGGTTATGTGCTGCAATCTGTTAATAACGAATTGAAACAATACCAAGGTACTAATTGAACACTATTATTTGGTTGAAATGTTCATTTTGGGGAAATTCAGACCCTTTTTTGGACCGTCCCTAAAAAGGGACGCTAGGCATTAATGGGTTTAAGAGTCAAGATATAGTGCAATTATTTTTCTGGTAAGTGCTTGTATAACCGCATGAGTTTGGGAAAAAAGATTCAGGAAAGCCTACCTAGAGTCTGAACTTCAAAAAGCCTTTTTACTCCTAATTTTAAAATGTCATCTTAAATCTTTTTGGTTTTGTCACAATTCTGTAAAACTTGTTTCGTTGCCCAACGTAGTTTTCCAATGCAGTGAAAACAACTACACTACCACCAGTCATTGACAGAACTAGGAGTTTTCATCCCCTGCATCGTCACTGCATTGGCAGTTAAACTGTTTTTTTACCAGAGTGTTTCATATCAAGGGGGTACAGTACAGAACCTTTTATCCGGGAACCAAAATACCGGGAAACCAGAAAACCGGCAACATTTTGTCGATTTTTCCGTCACTTTTTAAAATACGCATTTTCGGCAATTTCTAAAAAATGAAGAGCTTTTTTTTTTTCTTTTGAAATACCTAAATGAATATGAACGGTTTCTTCATAAATACCATATAAGTGGCATATAGCTCAGAAATTTTTAATATTGTAATATCTATAAGCACTTCTGGATCGTTTTCTCTTCAGATTTTAAGATGCATTACTATTTGTTATAGTAACTTGGGTTTTATAAACAATTGGCAAATATCGCTTCGTAGCGATCCAGAAAACCGGGAAATTCAGTTATCCGGGATAGCTGTGGTCCCAAACATTCCGGATAATTGGTTCTCTACTGTATTACTAAATTGTGTATCGTTCTAACACTGATATGGTCCATCAAATCATCATGGAACGATTTAAGTAGAACTGCGATTAAGTTTTGTCTGATTTTTTTTACTGGCACAGAAGCTTTTGCTTAACCATTCAGCCCAAGTGTTTTTTAACTATATTTTTCAATTTTTATCTGCTTAAAACTCTTACTTGGAATGGTTTACATGCATTTTAGTCTTAAAATAGTTCACCGTTGCCATATTTATGAAGTTATTTAACGTCCTGTTTATGGGATATTTTGCAGATATGTGAGCAAAATAAACCTTACTTGACTTTACTTATGCAAAGTAACATTACAGAAGGCATCTGTGATCAATTTTAAGCAAATCATTTTAAAATAATTAAATTTTATGAAAAATAAGTTCGCAAAAAAAACTTACTTTCTGTGACTACCCATGCTGGATCGTTGCTTGACTGATTTGTGTAAAAATAGCTGTCAATAAATAAAATCTGAAGTCCAAATAAAGGCTCTAACTGGTTTTCTCAAGAAGAAGGACTATTTAACTTGTGGAAAACAGCATTAGTAAAATGACCTACCCATTACAGGTTTTTGTATGCAGTAACTAACAAGCGTCCCGTTTTTAGGCTACTGGGCATAAACGGGTTAATTGTAATCAGAATTTTGATCTTTATGTTAGTTTTATTATATTTAAGAAAATATACTAATGAGTGCTATTTTTCCATACTAAGCATTGAATTTCGTCTTTCATAAAGTCGGTGAACGGATTTCCGTCCTCCAGTTAAAATCTCCTACTCTCTTTTCTTTTAGAAAGTAATATTAATTGAATTAGCCGCTTTAAAAAATCAAATCGTCGAAAGCAGAATGAAATCCAGCTTTATTGAAGTGGCCGCTTTAAAAAATCAAAACAGTCTTGCACAAGCTCAAAAAGTCCGACTGGAACTAGAACAAACGTCACTGTATTATCATTATTATTACTTTATTATTTTTTTTTTTTGAGCAATCACGAAATGCTTTTTGTTCTCACTTGACCGTAATTGATGTGCCATGCTTTTATTTATTTTTTGAAGATAAATACATTTCTTCCCGTGCTTTAGCTGAAAGCAATTTGACGACAAATAAAACCCACTTGTTCAATCCCGCCTTAAAAAATTCTTAATGCATGCTGGATTGGAACTTTATCATCAGTTTGGCACATTCAAAGTTATGATGTTTCCCACAAAAGTAGCTTCCAGTGTAAAAAAAAATTAATTAAAAAAATTAATTAGGTCGTCAAGAAATCCTTTTAGTCAATTTGTGTTTGAAACATCTGTTATCAATCATTTTTACGCATGTTAATAATTTTTCTTACAATAAAATGAAACTGATAAATTTTAACAACAAACGCTAATGAGCAAAATTAAGGGTTGTCACTTAAGTTGGGTGGTTGTGTTAGTTTTTTGGCACAAGAGCCTTCACAGGCTATGCTGCGCCAAACAATAATATTGTGGCAAACATATAGCAAATCTAAAATTTAAAGTACAACACCTATAAAAGTTTTAAAAATTTAAAAACGTTTTCAAAACAAACATTTATAGAAAATTAAAAATTGTAACTAGTCAAGTGAAAAAAAAAAGTTAAAAACTTTAGGTAAAACCAGAAACATAACAAAACAAAACAAAACGAAACAAACAATAGGACAGGGACAAAATTACTGTATTAGAGACATAAAATCAATTTCACGTAGAAAGGGGAACAAATTGGAATGGGGTGTGTCCCCTAGTAACTCCGTCAAAGATGGATAAAAATTATTAAAATATTTAAAACGTATACGATTAAAATTTGGGTAGTTACATAAAATATGCAACACTGTCTGATTAATATTGCTGTTAATACATATTGGAGCTGATTCGTGGCAAAGAAGATGTTTATGAGTGAATCTGGTGTGGCCAATGCGGAGACGAGTAATTAAAATTTGATCTCTCCTGGAGTTCTTTAGAGACTTGAAACCTTTCGTGGAGAGTTGAATTAAGTGTAAAGAATAAAGTTATTTCGGGTTTATCTACTCCACGCCTGCTGCCAATGGGCGTTTAGACTGTCACATATCGTCGCTTTGGAAGAATAACGCTGCAACTCAAAAAAATCGAAAAATGACATTTTTATATCATTTTGTTCAGAAAAAATCGCTCTTTATGATGAACAAGGTTACAACTCAAAAGTGTCAAAAATATCCGCTAGGGAGCAATTTTTGGAGAACACTGATGTAACTCAAACTACCTTCACTCTTTTTAAAATGACGTCATTAGTTAAAATGCCATTGAAGTCCCTCATGCTGCATTAGAAAAGAGATTAAAATGCGGTTATTTTAATGCTAGTTTCATTAAAATAGTCGCAATAGTTTTGAGCACAAGCGCGATACAAGTTTCTGAAAAGTTAAAAATTGCTCTCCTGAAGAATGGGCTTTTTTGAGTTGCAGCGTTATTCTTCCAAAGCGACGATATGGCGTTTTTGGTGTCTTCTAAACTTTCAAGATCATCTGCATAGGAACTTGCAGTCTTGGCAGCTTCATTTCCAGCAATTACAACATGACCAGGTATCCAACAAAAAGAATTTCGAAATTGTTGTTTTTTAGAGTATTGTACTAGCTGCCAGGGCAGCTAGATTAGCTTCCTGCGACATGTTGATGCATAATGTCCCCCCCCCCCAACCCGCCATCCAACTTTTACCTCATTCTGATGTGATATTATTGTGAATTCAATTTTCATAAGATATTAAGACATACTACGTACGTGGCTCACTAACGCCCAAGCAGCTAGCTGCGTGGCCCGGCGTTGCACGGGCGCTTCGCGCCTTTAAAGTAGTAAAGAATGTTTCAAGAAACTACTCCCCGCCAAGGCGGCTCGCTAACAGTCGCTTCACGCCTTCACTTTTTTCCTGCATCAAAAAAATCATTCGAATTAGTAATGAGATGCTTCGCGTCTTCAAAATAGTGAGGAAAGTTACAGCAAGTTCTGCTCGCTCAAGGGAAAGAAGCAGAAATAGATACTCAGTTTTTACTTTCTTCTATATCTATTATATAGAAGAAAGTATTGGTTTCGTGAAAATTTTCGAATGTCGAATTTTGACGGATTTGCACGTTTTGAGGTGCGCTGAGTTCATTTCGACCATTTTTGGAAAATGTCTGTCTGTGTGTCTGTGTGTGTGTGTGTGTGTCTGTGTGTGTGTGAGTCTGTATGTGTGTGACCAGTTTTTGTGGCCGCGCTAGAGCAAAAACTACTGCATGAAATCGAACAAAAATTTTTTCACATATGTACCACCATGTGAACTGGTGCACCTGACTTTGTTTAGCGAATTCCTCCAAGGGGGGTGGAGCAATCGCACGTGTTCTGCGCGTGGGTGATTGCTATATCTCAGGAAGTAACCGGCGGAATCAAACGAAAATTGGTCCATAGGTAGACCCTATAGAGTACAGGTGCTGATTCAATTTGTGTGTCAATATCTTGAAGGGGGGTGGAGCAATCGCACGTGTTCTGCGCGGGGGTGATTGCTATATCTCAGGAAGTAACAAGCGGAATCAAACGAAAATTGGTCCATAGGTAGACCCTATAGAGTACAGGTGCTGATTCAATTTGTGTGTCAGTATCTTGAAGGGGGGTGGAGAAATTGCACGTGTTCTGCGCGGGGGTGATTGCTATATCTCAGGAAGTAACAGGCGGAATCAAACGAAAATTAGTCCATAGGTAGACCCTATTGAGTACAATCGCTGATTCAATTTGTGTGTCAATATCTCAAAGGGGGGTGGAGCAATCAAAAGTGCTTATTTTGTCATTGCACCTACTGTATCTCGAGAAATATTGAAGAGATTTGAATGAAATTTGGAATAACACTAACCCAATAAGGAAGCAAGCATCGATTAAATTTTGGCGCCAATCGCCCCAGGAGGAGGGTGGGGTGATTTTTGCGCTTAGTCAACAATGCGAAAAATCAATTCATTAAAAAATCGCTTTTACGCTATTTAATTATCAAAACAGCTGAAAACTTTCAATGATTTGAAATTTTTAACTGTTGCCAATTTCTTTTTACTAACAAATAAAATATTTGCAATTAATCTAAACAAGGCTTTTGCAATGATTTCCAATTTCGCTCATTGATTCTGCATTTGCAGGGTTATTACGATAATTGGGAAATTGGAGCTGTTTCCAATTATTCGGGCGAGTACGTATTTTATTTTGTAACTGGAATTCATAAGATAGATATAGAAGAAAGTTTCGTGACGGCCACGAAAGCTAGTTAATATAAGTAGATGGCTCTTCAACAAATGAATGTTTCAAAATATTACAAGTAGCTAGCGATAAAAATATTACGTACGTGAACCGCTAATGAGTTTCATGTTTGATTTAGTTAAGCCTTCATTCAAAATTCTCATTCTCATTGTTTTACTGTTTCATAGCAACCACGGATTCAATTCAACGGCAACAATGGATTTCATATTTAATCATTTATTAGGCTTAATCGCTTTAAATTTGACTACTTATTTATTGATATCTTCGTTAATTAAAATCGTATAATTATATAGATTGAAACTAATGAAACCTGAAAAATTATCTATCTATCGGTACCTGGTTCGACTTTCAGTTCATTGGCGTTCAGGAGAAAGAAGCGTGACATAGAAAGAAAGATAGAATGAAAGATAGAAAGAAAGATAGAAAGATACTTAGTTTTTAATATAAGTAGATAAGTGGAATAATCTAAAAATCAATAATTTCGAAATTACTTTTTGTTTATTTCCGAAATTCGTTGTCACTTAAGAGACTAGTGTTTAAATAAAAATATAACTTAATTTAAACAATCCATGCTGCAGGCGATAAATATTAGTTTTTCCTTAAATATTCTGATGTTTAAAATTAATTTGCAACTCCATACGCTATACCTTGGGGTGATTCACAAAACTCCATTTAAAGGTAAAACATTGTATTCTACGTTAGTGGCAACGGTAGAATGTTTTCTTTTTGCTTCGCTTAGAATAGGATGAAGTTCCGAGTGAGGTTAATTATGGATTACCATTTGGATTTTTGTCTTAAGTGTCGTTACTTTACGAAATTGTTTTTTTTTTTTTTTTTTTTTTGCAATGCAGTCAGACTTATTAACGATCAACTTTCTCTTAGAACTTTTCGTTAAAATTTTGCATTTTAAAATTTAATGCAATTTAGAAAATTCTAGTTGTCGATGTACATTTTTTATGGATTTTGACTTAAAAAATAACTCTATCGTAAAAAATATCGGTGAAATATCAAATGGAATTCTAAATTACTATTAAAAGTTTTCACTGACAGATTTCTTGCAGAACAGCTCATTTTTAGCCTGTTACCAACAGAGTGCATTTATTGAAAAAGATTTTCTGCAGTAGTTTTCCGAGCAATTACTTTTTATAGCATCTGCATAAGTTCTAAAATCAACGTTCATAGCATATTTTGATTGTTTTAAAGAAATAAATGTGGGGGGGGGGGACTCGCAAAAATAATGAAATATTATGTGATTTGTATTAGTTTCTAACGTTTAGTAATACTTGTTGATTTCTCATCGCCTTTTATGTGGGCCAGAATATCATATATTTAACAAATTCATTTCAAAAGAATAAAGAACAAAAAAATCTTGCATACGAGTAAAAATTACTGTCATTCATTAAACTTAGAAACCATTTATGCGTTACGGCATGCGCCTGTTTTACCTTTCATAGACAGTGGCTGCAGCTGTTCGTTGGAGTTGTGAATACAAGGTATGAAAAGATGAAGTGAAATTTGTGTAATATTACACCTTTCAAAAACATAGAGAGAACATTGAGGCTGCAGTGCTTGATTACGGTGACTTAATTTGAAAACGAATTTAAGTTTTATTTTAACTTCTTTATATTTTGAAGTTAAAAATATAATAAAGAAAATTGAAGTGGCCCGACATTGACCGACATGACTCAAACTTGATTTAAATGAGTCCACTGTGTAGTTACTCAAACATGTGTAATCTCACTGAAAACAGAAATTCTATTTTTGAAAAGAATTCTGTCCACATATACATGCGCATGCGCATGCACATGCACGTGCCGATGCAAACGGATCCTCGTGGATTCACTAGCCGCTTACCCATTCTCAAGCCTATCGAATGCCGAAGGGGAGAATTGAATAATCTTTTCCCTCGCTGGAATCAATTTTCATGTTTGCATACTTTCAAAAAGATTAAAATTTTTGTTTTAAAACCATATGTGATCAGTAAGACTTTTCGATTATGAGTGTTAAATGACTTTAAAATGAGTGTGTAGTTAAGTCTAAAACAAAAATGTCTCAGTTTAACTTAGTTTAGTTTTGTGTCAGTTATAAGTATAGAGATGGGAAGGTCAGGAAAAAAATCGCTTTTTTCCTCCTGGAGGGTTTTATTTCCTAGTTAGAAAAACTGAAATTTTGGAAATTTCTTGTTCATAATAATGTATTCAGAAACTTATAACATTTGCATTCCAAATGTTTTTGTGTTCAAATGTGTTTTCAATGTTCAGTATTTATTGTCTGCAGTATTGAAGGTAAAAATTAATATATATTTCTACTTCAGCTTTAACTTTTTAACGGCTACCCTTAGTTTTGTCTGTTATACTTCGTTGTGGAAATTTATCTGTTTACTAGCTACCAGGGCAGCTAGATTAGCTTCCTGTGGCATGTTGATGCATAACGTCCCGCCTCTCTAACTTTTACCTCATTCTGAAGTTATATTATTTGATATAATTTAATGTTCATTCGATCTCAAGACATACCACGAACGTGGCCCGGCGTTGCACGGGCAGTTCGTGCCTTGAAAGTAGTGATGAAAATTTCAAGAAACTACTCCCCGCCAAGGCGGCTCGCTAAGAGGCGCCTTCGCGCCTTTTCTTTTTTCTTGCATCAAAAAATCATTCGAATTATTGAGATGTTGCACGGGCACTTCGCGCCTTCAAGATGGTGAGGAAAGTTACAGCAAGTTCTGCTCGCTCAAGGGAAAGAAGCAGACAGTAGATAGCTTTTCAACAAATGAATGTTTCAAAATATTACAAGTAGCTAGCGATAAAAATACTACGCAAGTGGCCCGCTTATGAGTTTCGTGTTTGATTTAGTTAAGCCTTCATTCCAAATTCTCATTTTCATTGTTATTACTGTTTCATAGCAACCACGTTTTGCAACAATGGATTTCATGTTTAATCATTTATTAGGCTTAATCGCTTTAAATTTGACTACTTATTAATTGATATCTTCGCTAATTAAAATCGTATAATTATATAAATTGAAACTAATGAAGCCTGAAAAATTACCTATCTATCGGTACCTGGTTCGACTTTCAGTTCATTGGCGTTCAGGAGAAAGAAGCGTGACATAGAAAGAAAGATAGTTAGAAAGATACTCAGTTTTTAATAAAAGTAGATTTTATTCTAAGGAAGATTAATGAATGGATTTCTTCTTAACGACCTAATTTATTTTTTTCGGTATTTTACATTTCAAATCAACTTTTTGAAGAATTATCATGACTTGGAACATGAGAAATTGGCCAATGAATTACCAATCCGGTATTCAATAAATCATTTTTACAATATGATTAAACTTGATCTGCTTCATTTGTTGCCAAATTTCTTCCAGCCAATATTAGAGAAGTAATATATTATCAGTGCAAAAAATAAAAGTATTGGACAGCAACTACGGTTAAAGGAGAACAATAAGCTATTCATAATTACTCAATATTAATAATTAAAATAAATAAATAAAATGATTTAATAATAGTAAAAATAAAATTAGTTAAAAAAAACTTCATTATTATTAAACACAAATAATAAATTAAATAAATAAAAGTAACATATAAATCAGTCATTTAAATGGATTAGTTATTGAATCACTCATCGTAATTATTTTAAGAAAATGTTAAGAGACTATTTAAATTTATAAACTTTTAGCAACATTACTACTACTACCAAATTACAATTCAAAAACTTATTTCAATTACTTTTTTCTAGGTTCTTATTTGCGTTAGATTTATTACGTTTCTCATTCACATTTTCCCCATCAAGATTCACGCCTAAAATAAGAAAATACTCTTCCATATTTACCTTCAAGTACAGTGGTGGAAAGAATTATAAACTCAACTTTTTAAAGTTTTGTTTTGATTATAACGCGACTCAGTTTAAGTTGTTTTCACTAAAACGACGATGAATAGTTTACAAAATAGTTTTATAATTAGTGCAAACTATCAATTAAATAAAAAAGTTAATTAAAGTTATGAAACTTGCAAACTTAAAATTTTATCATTACGTGAAACCTGGACAAAAGTATAAACTCAAAGGCAAAAAATCCAGGATTACGATAAAGTTTTGTTAGAAAACGGTACTTTGAAGCATTAGGAAGAGTAAATGTTGCCATTATTGACTGCTAAATATTTCGATTTTCAAAATAAATGCGAAACGTTAGAATTTACAGCTGGACAAAATTATAAACTCAAAGATTCGGTCATTGTTTTAATCATAACTTAACCCGGTTTAACTTTTTTTCGTTCAAGTAAGCATGCAAATGGATTATTAGTACCAACAATACTTTCAGCCTGGAATGAAGTGCCACAGCAGCTGTTGGAAACGCTTGTGAAATCTATGCCCAACCGTATATTCGAGGTAATTCAGAAAAACGGAGGCCCAACTCATTTTTGAACGTTTTTAGTTTATACAGATGGCTAGATTTCATGCAAATGTAAATTTTGAAAATTAATTAAGTATGGATTTTAGTTATTTGTTTTTCAATTTATCCATGCAAATAGAAAAATTAAATTTTCCTTTGTTTTCCTAAAGCAATTGTAAAAATAACTTAAAAACTGTGAGTTTATAATTTGTAATGTTGTATTGTGAATTTGTCACTTTACAATGTGGTATTCTGAGTTTATAATTTTGCAATGTGCTATTGGGAGTTTATATTATTTTATGAGATTGATTCATTTTCCGTTGTTAAATCATTAAACATTCGAACCAAGTTCTTCCAAACTTCACAGTTTCTGACTAGTGAGTTCTTACTTTTGTCCAAGTTTCTAGTGATGATGTGATATTAAAATTGAGCTTTTTCTAAATTGCATTGCATGTTTTATTAAATTTTTGAGTTAAACTGAATTTAGGATTAGTTAGTCAGTATTTTATCCTTACTTGAACGAAAAAAAGGTAAACCGAGTTAAGTTATGATCAAAACAATGATCGGATTTTTGAGTTTATAATTTTGTCCAGCTGTGAATTTTAACGTTTCTCATTTATTTTGAAAATCGAAATATTTAGCAGTCAATAATGGCAACACTTACTCTTCCTAATGCTTCAAAGTACCGTTTTCGAACAAAACTTTATCGTAATCCTGGATTTTTTGCCTTTGAGTTTATACTTTTGTCCAGGTTTCACGTAATGATAAAATTTTAAGTTTGCAAGTTTCATAACTTTAATTAACTTTTTTATTTAATTGATAGTTTGCACTAATTATAAAACTATTTTGTCAACTATTCATCTTCGTTTTAGTGAAAACAACTTAAACTGCGTCGCGTTATAATCAAAACAAAACTTTAAAAAGTTGAGTTTATAATTCTGTCCACCACTGTAGTTTTAACAGAATTTATTAATGGTAAATATTTCGCGCTACATATATCTCACTTTTTCGGCTCTTTTCAAGTGGCTTTTCCTGAACCAATGTTTGCTCATCGTCAGCGTTTCCGAAAACTTCCAACAAAGAACGGAATAAAATAATGATGTTTGCTTCGGTAACCCCCCCCCCCCCCCCCCCATCAATCCAAACAAAACTTTCTTTTTTCCCTTTCACAGGTGCAGTCGCTTCCACGATTACCATAACAAAAAAACACAGGGTGCACAGCGCTGGAGCACTTTGCGGTTAGCGGTTGACTTTTTGACCCCGTGAAGTATTGGTTTTTTGATCCTCTCAACCCTCCTCCTCCCCCTCTTTGATCGGGCAAAAGAGGAACAAGAAGAAAGAGAATGCGTAGGGTGGCGAAAAAATATGGGGAAAAAGAAAAAAAATCTCAACAGATTTAGCTGATCATGCTTAAAAAAGGATTACAAGGAGGGAATTACATTTTCTGAAGAAGAAAGAATAAGGGGGGGGGGGGCGGTACTCTGGAGTAGAGGTCGAAATTGAATGATTAATTTCGAGCGATTGTTGCTGATAAACAAAGTTTGTTTTTCAGCGGATTGCATGTTTATAAGAAGAGTCCAGATCATATGCAAATGCATAAGTGCATATGCAGTTGCATATTTTAACCCCTTTTGACGTTAATGCAAATATATGTAGAAAAACGCAAATTAAAAAAAAAAAATCGCACGATTTGACTTTACTTCAAAGATTTCTTTTTTAGCAGTTGAAATCATATTTTCAGCTTTAGAAATAGTATAAATGAAAAAAAAAAGACAATTTTAACAAGAAAACCATATAGTGATTTTAAATGAAAAATGATCAAAAATAATGAAAATCACATATAGTGATTTATTGCAGTTAAACTAATTCATGTTCATTGTGCATAAAATTTTCTGAGTAAACATTTTCTTTAATATGTGTTTGTACCGCCACATTAACCACATTAAAAATGGATAACAATTTTTTTATTCAGATGTGACAATTTTCTTGGCGTGATTTTGTTTGAAGTTGTTATCAATCTATTCGGATTATTTGAATGATTCTACACTGAAAGAAAACTATGATATTTCTTAGGATTATTTTCTAGCAACATTCCGGGATTTTACGGGTTTCTACCAGTTTTCTGCGAAAAACAAGTATATTTTCGAAGAGTTTCTTAAATTAGTACAAGTTTCACGAGTGCAGACTTCTCACTGTTGTGAAAAACATTTTTATCTGCCGGTACGAATACTTACTCAAATTTTTAATTAGGTGCTTCGTTTTCAGCTTAATTACGACCTTTCTACACTGACGGGTGGAGGGCAGTTTCAGGATTTGTAGTTTTGCAAGGATTGTAGCTGTTGGTTTTTGTTCACAATTCAGCCTTGGCTATATATGCTTTAAGAGTTTCCCTGTGAAAACAGGAAGGTTTCAACAGAGCAGTCCTAAAACCTGTACCTCAGAACCAGACTAACGTAAGTCCATTTTCGTCATTTTTCAGTAGAGGGGAAAAAACGATGTATTCGACAATCGTTTTTCCCCTCTACCGAAAAATGACGAAAATGGACTTACGTTAGTCTAGTTCTGAGGTACAGAAATATGCTGAAGCCCTGAAAATCAAAAGTTGTTTGTATAGTAGTTGATTTTGGAATTTTGGAAACACTCCATTTAAAGTATTATGTTTGGTTTTCAAAGTAAATTAACTAAACTTTTTTAAGGGAATGAAAGAGAGAGGGAGAAAATTTTAAGTTAGCCTATACCCAGGTAGCCCCAACTCATCGGATTTTGCTCGGCCGATCAAAAAACTCCTCGTAAACTGATCCTGTAACGCACGATGACATCGTTCCGATCAGTATCCGAGCACGGTTTTCGATGAGCTACTTTTCATCGGAAATCGATATCCTTCCGATCAACTTTCCCGATGAAAATAAGATGAGCGATATTCCATCGGAAAACGATAGCCTTCCGATCAAGTTTCCCGATGAAATTCCTCGGCACGGGACTGTTCTGCTCGTAAATTGCTCCAAATCTCATCATATTCTCATCGGATTTTGCTGCTCGGATTCTGCTCGGCCGATGAGACATATTGGATCATCGGCAGATGAGAATTTCATCGGGTTTCGATGAATGGCCGATCATCGGCCGATGAGATGATGCTGCTAGGGTAGGGTCATTAGAAGCTAAAATCATCTCTGAGGACAAGAAATGAATCTATTAGTAATATTTTTAATGCGTTAACATCTTATAAAAAACTTAAGAAGGAATAACCGCAGTAAAAGGAAATTAATATTAAAAGATTTGTAGTTAAAATTCACTACGAGGCGCCCTGTCCTGTCTGAGCATCCGGGGCCCCTCTTTCAGACCGCCCTGTATGCTAAGCTATTATTATGAACTTATCTAAGTTTTCTTGGAAAGTTACTGATTTAGTTCATAAATCATGACTGATTTTAATCAATAAAGGGTTCTGAGTTTTTTCGAAAGATTTCAGGCTAATTTCAGAAAAATTACTGACTTTTATTGGGAAACTTTCCCGTTTTTTACCAAGTATGTTATTGGCAGAATCTCTTGGTACATAAAAATGCCCATTATTTTATTTTCCAGGAGCGTTACTGAAATTTCTTTTACAACGTACAGTGAACTCTCACTTATACGCCGCCTCATTTATGCGCCTTTTTCACTTATACGACGATTTTTAATGGTCCCAGCACATTCCATAGCAAAATAATGATAGTATCGTTCGTTTATGCGTCGCTCTAAAGATAAATGTTTCACTTATGCGCCGAATTTTCTCTAAAATGTATGAAAATTTATTTATTTTCTTTAAAAAATAAGCATTTTTCTTTACTTTCCTCTTTAATCTTTCGCCTTTATTGCTCACGGAAGGCATTTTTTCCGCATGAACTAGAGTTCGGAGGGGGACAATTATCTATTACGCATCGTTTTAAAGGGAGCAGTTTGTAATTAGGTATGCTACAACTTTTGTTTTCTCTTAACCATTATAGTTACGTTACAATAATTGCCAAACTGTTGTAATATGTCCCTTTTCTATAAAAAACACATTCTTCATTCGAAACCATGTTACGTTTTAGTCCTTTCAATAGGCTTGTTCACTTATACGCCTCTCTCCCTTATGCGTCTTTTTCTGTTGGTCCCTAGGGCAGGCGCATAAGTGAGAGTTCACTGTATTTCTAAATTAAAACTATACTTACCACTGCGTCATGAGCCAGCATCCAATTTCATACGCGATATAGCACGACCCATAGTCTGCATAAAGAATTTTAGAAACATACACTGCGATGCAAAAGTTTAGACAAAATGCAAATATGTGAATAAAAAGAAAACTATCCAACGAAATGCTTTCAAATTTCTACTGCAGGTACACAATATGGTCCCAAATACGTGTCTGGAGTTCTTATAACATTAACTAGAATCAAATTTTGGTTATTGCAAAAGATATTTTTTTATATTGTTGCAAAAGTTTAGACAATAGTCAGATTTTATGCAAATATCCCTTGAAATGTGATTTGGGGAGGAAATGCGGGACTGTATTATTCATTTATAAAGTGCAGAGATTGCTGAATAAATAATCAAAGTCTCAAAAGCTCTTTAGTTCTCGTGTAAAGAAGATGAGAAAGTTTGGAAGCCTAAATTTGAAAATGAACCTACTTTATTAATTTTTTGTCTTTTAAATCGGCTCTAGTATGGTAGTACATTGCTTTTTATTTGTGGAGAGCAAATTCAGACATGCGTATCGATCAAAAAGTCCAGGAAAAAATATATTTCTTACGGATGAAGGAATTAAAAAAACGGCTCCGACTGACGATTCGCCCCTTAATCCTACAAAACTTCAACTTGGGTCAAAAATAGCACGTGACAGCATAAGTAGATGAACAACTGAATCGGAATGCATAAAAATAACAAAGAATTGTGATTGAGCCTTTTCGGACGGAGTGTCCCAAATAAGCCAGATTTTATTGGTAAAAGCAGCACAGCATATGATCATTGGATATTTCTCAAGTCCCACGAAAGTAATTATAATCCATCTAGGCCATCCCAATTTTAATCATTTTTATCAAAGAAAGTACCATTCATTTTTTAGTCACGATGATACATATGCTGCTTTTCACATTAAAATCTGGCTCTTTTGGGACACTTTATCCGAAAAGGCTCAGGCACAATTCTTTGTTTTTTTTATGCATTCCGATTCAGTTGTTCATCTACCTTTGCTGTCACGTGCTGTTTTTGACCCAAGTTGAAGTTTTGTAGGATTAAGGGGCAAATCGTCAATCTGAGCCGTTTTTTCAATTCCTTCATCATTAAGAAATATAATTTTCTTGGACTTTTTGATCGATACGCATGTCTGAATTTGCTCTCCACAAAGTAAAAAACAATGTACTACCATACTAGAGCCGATTTAAAAGACAAAAAATTAATAAAGTAGGTTCATTTTTAAATTTCGGCTTCCAAACTTTCTCATCTTCTTTACACGAGAACTAAAGAGCTTTTGAGATTTTGATTATTTATTCAGCAATCTCTGCACTTTATAAATGAATAATACAGTCCCGCATTTCCTCCACCAATCACATTTCAAGGGATATTTGCATAAAATCTGACTATTGTCTAAACTTTTGCAACAATGTTAAAAAATATATTTTGTAATATCCAAAATTTGATTCCAGTTATAGTTATAAGAACTCCAGACACGTATTTGGGACCATATTGTGTACCTGCAGTAGAAATTTGAAAGCATTTCGTTGAATAGTTTTCTTTTTATTCACATATTTGCATTTTGTCTAAACTTTTGCATCGCAGTGTAGTGCCTTAACAACACAGGGCTAAGCTTTCTTCACCCGAATCGGGGACTTTAACCCACCCTTTGTACGGGGCGCAGGGGGAGAGGAGATTATTCTGAAAAGCCCACCCTCATTTATCGGAATCAAGTTATTAAACGCCAACCCCTCAAGCTGTCAATCAAGTGAGATATGAAAAATGGTGGGGGGAAACGCGGTTGTTTAAATGAGTATAGCGCTGCATATGTTGTCCTTCACACAGCTCGGGCAATTTCCGAATTTTGCACGGGATATTAAACGCATTCAGCGCGTTTTTCACCTGTTTAGGATTATTCCGTGATTCATTCGCTCACTTTCTTGTAATTTTCGAAGTATTACAGATTATTTTATACAATATATGAAACAGCTTTGTAACCATAACAGCTTTTTACCCATAACTTTATGCAGGTAATGTAAATCCAAAGTTGGCTTAACATACTGACTATGTTTCTAGTAATATTAAACAAAATAATGATAATTTTTGCTATTGACCCATTTATGCCCAAGTTTTTTTTAACAATTCTTTTTCAATTTTTATCTGCTTAAAACTCTTATTACTTGGAATGGTTTACATACATTTTAGGCTTGAAATAGTTCTCCGTTGCCATATTTATTAAGTTATTTAACTTACTGTTTATGGGATATTTTGCAGATATGTGAGCAAACTACGACCTTACTTGACTTTACTTGTGCAAAGTAACATTACAGAAGGCATCTCTGATCAATTGTAAGCAAATCGTTTTAAAATAATTTAATTTTATGAAAAAAAAGTTCGCAAAAAAAACTTACTTTCTGTGGCTACCCATGCTGGATCGTTACTTGACTGATTTGTCTGAAAATAGCTGTCAATAAATAAGCTCTGATGTCCAGATATTGGCTTTATCTGGTTTTCTCAAGAAGAGACTATTTAACTTGTGAAAAACAGCTTTAGTAAAATGATATACCTATTACAAGTTTTTGTATGTGGGCGATTCTCCGTAAACTCGTCATTTTTCACACGAAATCTGTCCGGGCACGGTTTTTTGAAATGTTCGTATAATTATTTTACTATTGCTCAGAAATGAATCTATTACTTTGGTTTGAAAGAGGGCCAATTGAAGCTTGTGTTTTCCTGATAAATTGTGATAGGGGGTAAGTCCCCCGCCTGGTATAACTAGGCAGGGGACTGTGCCTGGTGACTGTCTTTTTGCTCTTTGTTGCGTAATATCTGCAAAACTAATGGAACATAATTAATTACGAGACTACCTATAAATTGAGGCACAAATCGTGGACATAATAACTAATATGTTTTATAATTAAATTAATTGACATTAATAAACTCACTTCCCAGAGGACTATTTTCGCAACGACCCTGACGCATACTTTCATCACAAATGTGGCTCTCAAACTAAGCAAAGTAGCGTTTCAACACCGTTCTCGGCGATTTCGGAAAATTCACACTGATTACTTTAAACTTCATGCCAAAAAGAATTTGCAAAAGTTATAGATTTTTCATATTACAGCTTTGAGTTTGTTGCAGGGGACTGTTTGAAAAAACTCCGAACAGAAGTTACACGACAATTTTAAGTTTTAGAAATACATAATTATACCTTATTTCATAAGAAAAATATAGCTTCATTATTCTATTTTTTAATATTAATTGCCAAATTTATGTAGCGTTAATAGGTTTTTTTGAAATACTATCTTTAATCGTTAGACTATTGGATTGGGACAGCCAGGGGACTGTGTTTTTGGCGCTTAGATAATATCTAGAAAAAAAAATTCAAGTGTTATCACTCTAAATACAATTGGGCCACAAAGTATTAATGCTTTACTTGTATTAAGAGCGATAATTACCTTATTACACATTATTATTTTTAAAATACTCAGTCCGGACCAGGGCCGTCGCTAGCTGAAATATCTTGGGGGGTGTTGAGAATTTGGCGGCCCTGGGCTCATCATATAGGGGGGGGGGGTCTTTTATTTATTTTTTATTTTTAAGAACTGACAATAAAAGAAATCACCTTTCATAGTTTGAAGCTAATTTGCAAATCGTAAATATTTTGTTAAAATTTTATGGATCAAAAATGCTCTTGCATATAAGTCGCATAGTTCAGTCATAATGTGCGACGAAAAGGGCTAAATTCACAAAATCGCGATGTAGTTTTGATTTTTGAATGTTATTTGGGTCCCCTAGGATAGTGTAAATCTAAGTTTGCAGTTTTCTAAATTTTGAGCTTGCCGCATAACTCGCGAAAAACTGCGAAATTTTCCGAATTTTTTCATTGTTTCCTTTATAACTCCTTATCTATTAGTCTTACAGAGCTTCACTTGTGCTTAAAATGTTTCAAATTTAGTGTTATTTAAAATGATTATTCACATGTATAATCAAAAAAAATTTTGCATTTTTTCACTAGAACAGATATTTGTTTCTTTCGCTATTGCAAAGTAAAAAGTTAACCTACAGACTTCTTTTTGAGCTTAACTGAAAGCCTATAAAATTTAATGTAACTTCATGTTCATTTTGTTTCTTGAGGAGTAAAAATTAATGTCGGTATTTTTTCCGAAATGTGGTCAAAGCGTAAAAAAAATCGAAATGCAATATCTCCTAAATCGTTAGTCTTACAGAGCTCCACTTGAGCTTAAAATGTTTCAAATTTATCGTTTTTTAAATTGGGTATTCACATGTATCTTCAAAAATTACATTGTTTAGGGGTTATATAGAAAAGACTAAAAAGAGTCGAAACTTTTTCTCAGTTTTGCGTAAGTCGTATACAGTACATTAGGACATGCTGTACGTATGTCGAAGTTGACCTGTAAGATTTTTCTTAATTATGAAAATAACGTTGTAATATACAGGGTGTCCACTCCAATCGTGGACCAATAGCTAATTTCTAAACCGTTAGAGATAAGCATATAGTTTATTTAGGAAAAAATCTCCAAATTACGAAAAGAATTTTGGGTCTATTCAATGTTTTTCAAAAAATCAAATTTTGAAAGAGTTACGAAATTTAAATTTTTATACAGCCCCCCAATCCTATCAATCATATTTAGTAAAACATTCTTGACACTGTAACGTTTAAAACTAAAAAAAAATCACTCTTCTACCACAAAAATTGACCGAGTTATGACGTTTTGAAAAATCAAGATTTTGCATTATTTCATGACGTCATCGAGCGATTGCTTAAGGGACCGTATGCGAAATCCTTCAAAAACTTGATTTTTCAAAACGTCATAACTCGGTCAATTTTTGTGGTAGAAGAGTGATTTTTTTTAGTTTTAAACGTTACAGTGTCAAGAATGTTTTACTAAATATGATTGATAGGACTGGGGGGCTGTATAAAAATTTAAATTTCGTAACTCTTTCAAAATTTGATTTTTTGAAAAACATTGAATAGTCCCAAAATTCCTTTCGTAATTTGGAGATTTTTTCCTAAATAAACTATATGCTTATCTCTAACGGTTTAGAAATTAGCTATTGGTCCACGATTGGAGTGGACACCCTGTATAGTGTTACCCTTTTTTATACCATTCTAAGCATTTTTTTTTTAAATCGTCCAGTCCTCCTTTCTTCTTGTCAGAAACAATTTCGTTAATTTCTCAAAATAATCAAAATTTAAGTTTTTTTAAAAAATGATTTTAAATGAAATATTGATTCTACAGACTTTTTTGGGGGCTTAAATAAAAGCCATTAAAATTTGCAGTAACTTCTTGTCCGTTTTGTTTTTTCACTTTTCGCAAAAAATGGCCAATTTTCGGAATGCAATATCTCCTAAACCGTTTCCTACAGAGATCCACTTCAGCTTAAATTGTTCCAAATTTAGTGTTCTTTAAAATGATTATTCACACGTTTAATCAAAAGTTTTATAGTTTAGTCGTTATAAAGGAAAAACTGAAAAAAAATCGGGAAATTTTACAGTTTTTCGTGAGTTACGCCGCGAGCACAGGGTTTTGAAAACTGCAAACTTAGATTTACACCACTCTAGGTGACCCAAACTACGTATTAAAAAATCAGAACTACATCGCGATTTGCAAATTTAATGTCTAATATGACTGGACTAGCAGCTGTATTTTAGCAGAAATGAGAAGTCGGGAGAGAAAAAGTTCGTCTGGTATGCGAGCTTTTCAAATACTATCTTTGTATGTACAGAAAATAACACGTTCATCTGTGCATTCGTATCGTTGTTATTTTCTGTACATCTACAGCACAAACGTATTTGTAAACTTTACTATCTTTGTAGTTTTACGATTTCAAGTGATAAAATTCCATTAAATGAATCATTGTAAGCTTGACGCGAATAACCGAATTAAACTGGTGATCAATAGAAAATAACTCTTTTCGTGCTATGTCTCTTAAATTGATTAAAAATGAGAGGGAAAATATACAACAAAAACTGAGTTTTTCTTCTTATTTTAGAATCGTTTAAAAGTATGCAACTCATTCGAAACAAATGATTGAAAAACGTTTCAGACAGTTATTAAAGCATATAAAACTATCCCCTTTTTTAATTAACATAAGTCAATGTTAAAGTCATAACACCAATTTTTCTAGAAGTACTTCTAGAATCGAGGAATATGGTTACTAAACAAGCTTCGGAGTTATTAATAGGCAAAATTAAAACTTCTGCTTCGATCTGTTTATTTTTAGTTTCGTATGACAGCTTAGCAAAAAATAATATTGTTAATAGAATACTTCAAAATCAAAACTTAAATTTAAATGACGCAAAAAAAGAAGAAAACAACCTGTCAGATAAAGGTTATTTTTTACAAATAAAAACATAATAAAAGTACAAGTAAAGAGAGCTGTGATTTCCTTTAATTCCTTTAATTCAGAAAACTGCTGTACTTTTATAAATTATAAAATATATCTGTATAAAGTATAGCTAAGTTAAAAACACACATCTGTTAAATACAGTAAAATAATAAATTCCTGTCGTTATTCGACACAAAACGTAGACTATTTAGTCTGCAAATATACATGAAGTACAACTTACATTTCGATGCCAGTCGCATAGTTTTGTTTGATACAGCATAAGACAAAACGACAAACCAATATTAACATCATTATGCATAACTCATTGCTTCAACAAATGAACATTGTTTTAGAAAACATCGTGAAAGACGATTCAAATCAGCGCAAATTAAAGCTTAATATATAAATTGTAAGGAAAATAATTGCAACAGTTAGAGCAATAAAAATGTCTTACATTGCATCGTCAAATGTTTCGCAGAGGGTCAAACTGCTTCTTAATTCCTTCTCCCCTTTTTTTATTTCAGTATAATAAACTTTTATTATTATTATTATTATTTCTTCAAATTTACTACATAAAAAAATTCGTTCGGTCCCAACACAAAGTGAAAAGTGATACATTTTCTTTTTAATTATCTTTCAGTTTAAAACATTGCACTATCTTTCGATAATGGTATTTTGTGTAATTTTCTTTAATTTAAATTTATTTAAAATATAAAATTTGGCGGCCCCTGCATATTATCTTTTTTTTCCCTTTTAATTATTGCATCGATCATTTATTTTAATTAATTTCAAATATAAAATTTGGCGGCCCTCTGCATATATTCTTTTTTTTAATATTGCATCGATCTTATTGAATTATGATTATATATTTGATTATGTTTATTAATTTAACTAATTTTAGTTACAGAGGTTCGCGTACCTTTTAAAGCTCTCGCACATATTTATACAGTACTTTTCGTTTCAAATGGCAGGCACCATAGTTCCAGTTACAGACGAGAAAATTTCGTATTTTTCGCAACGAATATTGCTGTGAAGGAATCTTAACTATTTTTCGCGGCCCCAATTATTTATCTTTGATAAGTAATAATTGGGGCCGCGGAAAATACACGACATTTTTAAAATCCAGGTTTACAGATATTCTTAATAATGTTTAAATTATTCCGCTTCTCTTTTAAATTTCATTCAAAGTCCTGAAATATTTTCCTAAAATTTCATTTTAATGATAAAATAAAATCGGCGGCCCCTTTCTTCAGAAAAGGGGAGGGGTGTAGCACCCCCCACACCCCCCTTTGCCGACGGCCCTGCTCTGCCGTCCTAGGCAGATTTGAATTTGAAGTCTGCCCCCCCCCCCCCCCCCAAATGAAAGGAAGCTGAATTTTCTTGACTACGAAACCCCAACTAAAACTTCTAAAAATAGTGTTCCCAAAATCAAACTATCAAGCTTATGAAAAAATGGTGATGTTTTATATTTGTTAAGTTGTACGTTTTATGCTCAGAGGCTCAATCACTGGTTATGTAATAGTTGTTTGCCTTGTGGTAGTGGCGTACTCAGGGAATGGGCTGGTAGGGCTGCAGGGCTGCAGCCCCCTCCGAAATTTTTCGAACAAATTTTAAAAATTTAAGCTGAAATCATTTATTTATATTTATTAATTTTTCCTTTCTTGCTGAAATCAAGACATGGTGGAAAAATTAAAAGAAAAGGGGAAAACAGTAAATTCCTTCTTCTTTTCTTTTTTTTTTAAATCTCTTCATTTTACTGTACGTACACTGTTAAAACAAGGTACTTAGAAATGAGGCAAAACGTCTTATTTTCAAGAACATCACTGACCCAAAATGGCTCCAGAACCAATTGTCTTGGAATTAGAAACCAGGGTGTCTTGTTTTTGAAACACACAGTGTTCTCAAAAGTAATACCCATGTTCTTGTTTTTGAGACGGAAATATGTTTGAATATAACACGAAATGTACTCATATACGAGACAATCCTATTCTTAATTTTTGAGACGGCTGCACTCTTGGAAATGATACACTTGTGTGTTTATTTCCAAGTCACCACGGAATTTAAAAAATAAGCATATAGCGTCTTGTTTGTGAGTCGGTCCTCTCTTCAGAAAGGAGACATTTTTGTTTATTTTGCTATTTGAATAATAATTTTACTATTTTTCAGACGCAGATTAAAATTACTAGTGGCCGCGCCGCCGCTTAAAAGAATCACATTTGCTCTGAGCAGTTTTGGTACAGTAAAGCTGGACTTCTATTTCTGACAATTTGATTCATTAAAGCGGCTGATTCAGTTTTCCAGAGCCCACTGTATTATTTTTTCTGATGAATTTTATGAACTTATTTTTTTTTTTTTCAAAATCAGTTTAATGCATGTTTTGACTTTTTTTTTCTCTTTCATTTTGTGTGTCCAGAATCACATGTCTGATTATCAAAAGAGATACATGCATGAAAACTTAAAAAAAAAAGGTTCCTTAATTCATCGGAACAGTAATACAGTGGGTGCCGGTTAATTGAATCAGCTGCTTTAATGAATCAAATCGAATGAGGTCCAGCTTTATTATATCAAAACTGTCAAAAACCAGACGTGATTAGCCACTGTAGTAATTTTAAACTACATCCAAAAATTAGTGAAAGTATTATTCAAATTGAATCGTTTATTTCATAAACCCTTCAAATGCACTTTTTAGAAGTTAAACAACTGAACTAACTACAAAAAACTTTTCAGTTTTAAAATTACAAAAGGTTAATCGTTGACAAAATTGAAAGTGTTTCATACTGTATTGCGAAAACAAATACCGTTGGACACAAATTATATTTTATTTTGCAAAAAAATGTTAAAAATTTTGCACTCAACAAGTTTTTTTTTTGAAGAAAAATTTTTTTTAAAGAAAAGCTGTTTACATCACTTATGAAAACGAAACAAGATAAACACGGAATTTACTGAACCTGTCAAGAGATTTCATTTGAGGGGTTTCTGCAATAAAGAGATTTCAAGACAAAATATAACCCATTAAAAGGTTTTATATTTGACATGTTTTTGCATCAGAGTGTGCCTAAAATTGGCAATTCATAACCTGTAATATCTTTGAAAATATATTTTGAAAATATATTTTTTGCATAACATTTGCGCCAAAACCTTTGATAAACTTCATTAAAAAAATCCTAATTCTAATGTCATTATTTTGGTTGCTTTATTTATATGCTTAATTCAACTTTAGAAAAACTGTATTTCAATACCATGAAGTTTAAATGTTTATCATTAAACATCATTTCAAATGTAAAAAATATAGTTTTTAAAAACATGAAACTTTTTAGTCATATATCACTTAATTGCATTAAAGTTAAAATATAAGTGAAAGCTTACTTGTAGGAACAATCCATTTCAACAAAACTTACCTGTATTATGTATTCCTTGTAACATATACACAAAAAGAAACTATTGCAAATAAAAAATATTTATTTACAAAGTTTAACTTTTACATTTTTTTCTTCTTACATTTCATTGTTAGCTCAGTCATTTTTTTCCTATTTTTTTTCCAAGTTTAGCTAATGTATGTCAACAATTTTTGAGAATTTTTAAGTTTTTTTAAATCAACTTCATTCTTTTTCAGGATGTCTTCTTCATTTACTTCGGCTAACTGAGCTTTTCTTTTATTGTTGTTACTTTCCGCACGCAGTTCGTGCAGTTCGTAAATGCACGTTTGAGCACACAAGCTGAGTGGGGGGAGAGTGTGGCGGGGATTTGCCCTCCTTGGGACTACGAGCGCACTCCTGAGAAGGCAGGCGACGATGGCCGGAACAACATCAAAGGCTGGCAGGCAAAGGCCGGGGAGCAGACGAGAGAGCCGAAGCACGGCAGCATTACTGGATGGGGTTCGAGCCGGTGGGCTGCTGCGGCGGGAGGTTGACGGGTCCAGGTGCCGGTAGATGGTGGAATCCGAGAGTCTTGAGCTGGTCGCGGAATTGGGACGTCAAGTCTTGGGGGGGGGGGGGGTGGTCGGCGGGGTGCATTGCTTGGTCCAGTGCGGGGCCGTGGTCTGGGGCGACGGGGGCATTCCTTGCTGGAGGCGATGTGGCTTCCTTTGCAGTTGATGTCCTCGATGGGAAGGTGGAAGGGAGTCCTCTGATGACGACCTTTATAGGCTTGTCCTCTTGTTTTCTGTCCGAGTAGTGAGGGAGCTTGAGTCTTGTCATTTCGGCTTTAATCGTGTCGAAATCCTGCAAGTAATGGAAATACAATGAGAAGAAGCAAGTTTTGATTTAATGCATATTCAAAGAAGGATAGGATTCACACTAAACTGTTAAAATAAACACTATTTTCTCACCACCCCTTCATATAATATCACAACCAGGGTCTCTTTGCCAGGTTCTTGAGAACTTTAAGATTTTCTTACTTTATATACTCCCAGAATTTTTACAAGATGAACATATAAAAATCTAAACTATATAATAATTTGAGACTGTAGCAAAAATCAAATTAATTTTGAAAAACAAGTTAAGGCAGGGAGTTTCCCCCTTAGTGACTACAGCAAGATGCCATGGAGTGGCCACGGTTTCAATCTATTCATGTAGAGATTAGACCAGGGGGAAAATTCTTGAACTGGAAAAGTTCAAGAACCCCTGGACTAATTGTACAAAAGCTGATAAACATGCAATAAACAAATTATTTAATCAAATCAAAACAATAACAACCAACTTTCCTACTGCACAGGCACATTGGGTTTTGACCTGCCAAAAAGAAGGCTCAACATTTTAAATTATTTTAAAAGTTTAATTGAAAAATACATAAATTACTGATCACCTATGGAAAGTTCTTCATAAATCAATCAATATTTTTTCGTTAAATTTGCCACAAAAATTCTGCATTCATAAAAAAATTTACAAACAAACTTCAATTTTAAAGAATGTTTTGCAAAGGACTTCAACAATGTTTCATTTGCCAGTTTTGAATGGATTGTTACATGAAAAAAAAATTGTAAAAAATATAGTGAACCTAACTGTCCAAAAATTTTTTTTAAATTAAAATATGAATTTTTTAAATTTTGAATTTTTTTCTTTGATGTATGAAATTTGTGACACCCATGCTGCATCGATGAATCCCTTAAAATTAAGCAATTTATACTGCAATTAAATTAAAAACTATGCAGTTCAAAAACATGAGCAGCATTATTTCTAATTACTTTGACACATAATTAAAGTCTAAAGCAAATTAAAAGAAAAAATCATTAAATAAATTTTGATTAATGCTTGCAGTAGAATTTAATTTCTGTGCCACACGAATTTAATATACTGCTTTGGTGAAGATTATTATAAATCCACTATTCAACCAAGGGCGGATCCAGCTTCGCGGAAAGGGGGGATCACGAGTCATCATTTGGCATAAAAAGGGGGTTTGGGCAACAAATTTTTCGTAACACTTGTCCCAAAACGCTGTGTTGGACTACTTTTGTTACCTTAATGGGGGGGGGGGGGATAAGTAAGAAGGGTTGAAAATAAGTCTACATTAAGATAATAATGCCTACATGGTCGAATGGCGATTACGGCTCCTATCACACAAAGTGTCAGGCAAGTTAAAATTCTACTGATCGGACAATGCTGTTGTTTCTTTGCTTTATTAAATTGATTTTTCCTGGCATTTTCCTGATTGATAAAATTATCTGACTTGCGGGTTCTGCTGCCACCCTGTATTAGAGACAGGGTAAATATACTTATTGGACACTAGTGTAGTACCGAGTACACGGTAAATGCTCTTTACTCGGCCAATTTGACGAATACTTGTCTTCTGAAGAAGCAAAATTATAAATTCCTCTAAACTGGTGAAATGTCAGTCTAATTTTTTAAAAGAAAGTTTTCACAAATCTAACTTTTTTCTTCCTTTGTAAACAGAAAACAAGCGTAAACTTTTCTGCACCTTTAAATTAAATCCTTGAAAAAAATTCTTAGTTCCCTTTAAATTGAACATATGGACGCTCATGATAAGTTGAGACAAGAGAAACATTTCTTAAAATAAAATTGAAAAAAAATATTTACATGTATACAAAATAAAAAAAGTAATAATTTCAAATCAAACACGAGATAATACGTACCTCTGTTTCGATGAAGCACTGGACTTGGGCTCTACTTCGAATGGGGTCCCAAAGGAGAGACTGCGTTGGGGAAATACAATTCAACTAAGTAGGAACAAAATAAAAAAATAGTAAACAGGTGCGATTATGTGTTAATATAAAAACTTAAGATTCAAAAAAGACAAATGTAATTTTTCCTTTCTTTTAAGTTTTAATATTGAACAGATCAATAAATTTTGCTGCTCTGTTTCCTTCCCTCTCTAACCTTTCCTTCCTGAAGTAGGTACACCAACAGGATGCAAAACCTATGTCTCCCACATAAGCTTGCTCATATTATTATAGTGACGTATGCAATGGTTTGGGGTTTTAAACCCTTAAGGTTTGAATTGACCAACAAATACTTATTCCTTTTTGATATTAAATAAAGCAGCTCCTATTCTTGTCAAACAATGGTATTTGTTTCTGAAAAACTCAACCCAGCAAATGTTGCCCATACTGTCGTTTCCGCTTAATCGGGTCGGATAATCAAATACCTCACTTACACGAATAAAAAATCCTGGAACAGATGCCATAGACGCAATGTTTAAAAATCCCCGCTAAAACGAATAATATTTCTTGGAGCCGACAATATGAATAAAATAGCTTTCTTCTCAAAAATATTTCAACATCTAAATCATTCGAAAGAAACGCAAATACTGCAGCAAACATTCTATGTTATAAAACTATTCAAATAGAAACACTTGAGAAGAAATCATTTTATTTTAAACAATTTATATCAAGCTGCATTATCCATTCATCAAGCGCAAGAGGTACTCCCAGCGACCGATTTACACACCTGAGTGCCTCAGCGTTCTAACAAATGTGATGCCCCCCCCCCTCCCTCAAAAGAAAAAGATAAATAAACTCCCTTTTTGCTTATACACTCATGGTATTTATATTATTTGAAACAATTTTCATAAATAATAAAATACTTGGTAAAAAAATCTGGTGCCTTCTTCTGTTGGGGGACTTGGGCTCGGGCCCCGAATGCCCTGTTGTAAATCAGCCCCTGGGCACTCCCTAAAAAACAACGGAGCCTCCTCTGGAGTTCTTATTTTGTCCACTTTTTTCAAAAAAAAATCCAGGGTGGCGGAAGAAATTGGAGAAAAAAAAAAAAATTTTAAAAATCCATTGACTTTTCAAATTATGTTTGATTATACAAATATTACAGTGACAGTATACCATTGGATAGTATTATTTATTAGCCCTTCAAGTCAATACTTTAATAGAAGTAGAACAGGTTCTAAGAAGGAATATTTAATGAATATTGTAAACAGGTGTTTATAAAAACTTGGATAAAATAAGCTATTTCCAAAGTGTGCTTCCTTTTCTCAATTGCAATTCACGGTCTTTTTGCTCAATTCAGCTGGCATGGCATTGAAGTTAAACAAAGTCACTTTATAATAGCGCGAAAAAAATGAGCTAGTAAAAAAAAATTTCAGCGAATCAAAATGCTACGAATGTGTTTTACTTTCGACTGTTCCAATAATACACAGGCTTAAGCAATTTTTAACAAAATTTTGTTTCATTGGTCCTATAGATATAATACTCAAGTTCTTTTAAAATATTATCCCGTCATCAAATTAAACCAATTCAGTCATTGTTCAAGATTATTTTAACAATATTACTGTAAAAAATTCATTCCGTCATTTGTCATACAATTTTAAATGATGTTGATGAACTCCTGAAAACGTAGAAATATAATTCATTTTTGTAGACGCATGATACAAGACTCGTCATTTCGAATTTTCCATCTAAAAGGTGACGGGGACAAAGGGTGCACTCAATGTAAATCTGAAAAAAAAAGCTCTCACACAACACGCATATACTCCGATGCCAAGCCTAGTTTCCGCCAGTGTTGTCCGTTTTTCAAGTGTCATCGAGAAAGTTCAAACTTATTACAAAGACATGAAGTATCAAATGAAAATAAAAGCAGAATAAAACAGAACTGTACACAAAACTGAACATTAAAAACTTACCGTTATTAATTATTATCACTTTTCATATTAACGTCTACTCATTCGGCATGGCGACGACGGGAAGAAGGAAGAAGTGGGATTCCCGCCCGTTATCCCTCCGGCTCGTCGCGCATGCGTAGTGTTATCAAGAATCTGAAAAGCCGATAGTCTCGCTTCATTTTATTTTAATTTTTGGAAAAAAATGGTTTTGAAGAGACAGAAAATCGTTTTATGATGATAAACTTTAACTTTTTCTACGAATTTATTAGATTTCAATTCAAACAAAGTAATATTTCCCTTCCCGTATTTGTGGAACATTTTGAGTAACAGGACTGTCTTAAACTCGAATTTTTCGGAGACTTGAATTCAAGACCAATTAACTTGGAAAAAATAAGTCACCAAATTGTCTCATTTTCAAGCAAATCACTTTTAACAGTGTAACGTGTCTGGTTATCTTATAACTCAATTTTGTTGATATTTATTCCAAATATATTTCAGAAAACACAGATTATCACAGATTAAAGCTTGTTCATTCATCTAATTCTGTTAAATAAATTTCAATAAATGTGTGATTTAAACTCATTAGGAATGTAGTAATATAAGCGGCAAAATCAATGTTATAAAAGCTCAAATTTGCAAAAAATTTGCACGCACTTGCTTAAGGAACACTTTCTTCAATAAAATTTTGTTTTAGAATTTCTATTTATCATTTTCTATTATCATCAAAACGTTTCACTTCTCAACAATAATTATAATGATAAAAATATTTTTTAATGATGTATTTCTGTCGTCTGAAATTAGCTTTGATATCGGAAATTCGAAACATATACTTTTCTTAGATACATTTTATGAGGTGCCCCGCCTCCTCCTCTCAAAGTCTCGGTTCAGCCCTACTCTAAATGATTTGTCTGCATACGCAGCTGCCTTGTGGGAATATAAGCATAAACATTCTGATCTTTTTCTCCAAGCTAAAGTAAATTATTCCAATGTCAAAAGTCTTGTTATCAGAGCCATACTATATTACTTGGAACTTTTTCATTCCGAAATTAGAACACCCGTGTTCGTGCTGCCCACTCAAAAAGTACAAAATTCTTATTTTAAGTCAACATTTATAATGTTTTTCAAAAGTTTTGCAGTTTGGCTACTATAGTCTCCAATTATAAATACGTCATTTTCATGGAATGACCATGCAAAACTCATATTATAGTGAAGTCCCGGTTATCCGTCCTTTAATTATCTTCCATTCCGTGTTATCTGTAGTACCAGCTTCATTTTCATTCATTTAAGTAATGCTAGAAAATTGTCTGCCAATAGCTTGCAGGCATCAGTGACTATATTTCAACCGAAAGTTTTCTCGTCAGTCATTACACGTGATCAATTAGTAATGTATCCCTGACTGGGGTAAATTCGTCTAATATCACAAAATTAATCGCGAAAAGTGAACCAAGGGCGTTAATTCACTCTGAAATGAATTTAAATATTTTTTTATCTCTTCATTAATACAACCTTCCCTATCGTCCGCATTTTCGCAGCGCCTTTTATCGCTTTTATAACCCTTTCTCTACTGCACATGAGTGCCCATATGGGAGGGGGGGGGGCAAGTGGGAGCTCAAGCCCATCTTTAAAAGTTAGTACTCCCTTCTTCTAATACTATTTTTTCGGGAAAAATATAGAAGACATTTTTTCTTCAGCCATTAATGAATATATACAATAGGGTAGTTTTCGATTTTTCAATTTTATTTTTATATGATAGAGTAACATGTGTGAACATCATCGGTGAAAAAATTTTTGCGATACGATAAGTAGTTTTTTTGACGTCACTCGGCTGCGGAAGAAACGTCATCGGTACTTCCGCCGCGCCTCAGCCGACCGGGAGAAGCGAGGGAAACGCTTGGCTACGTTGAAGACGCACTTGAAGACTATTAACTCCTCGTGATTTTGGAAGATTTAAATCGCTCGTCCTCTCGAAAATAGGCAAAAACCATCATTGATGTCACTTGAGGAAGATTGTTGGACTGTCCTTTGACGTATCCTGTCTCCATCATGCATCAAAAGGATTATTAAATATCTAAAAATTAAAAATAACTACGCGCTCAAAATGTCCGTAGCGATAACACGGGTCCGTCGCGGAGAGCTGAGAATTGAGGCCGAGTGACGTAACTCGTGACGTATCAGAAAAGCGCGCTTTTGCGCGTCGGATTTTTAAAAATTCATTAAAAATCAATCGTTGTGTTTTAAAATACGGCAGTGGTGAATTTTGGAGTTTTGAGGGTCAAGTAACAATATTTAATGATCAAAATGGGGATTTTTAATAGGTCACAACTACCCTATTAAAAATGTCAACTTTTAGTAACTCTAATTTGCAGTGTGCGTGAAATTGCTATCCACTGGAAAATATATTGCTAAACTAAGAGGAAAATATTTGACCCCCCCCCCCCCATAAAATTTTGCATATGGGCGCACATGCTACTGTATTGCTGCCGTGAAAATTATCGTTTAGAATAGAACAGCATATTGGCATTTAAATATGGTTGACCACTGCAATTTAATGGAGGATTACCTCCAGTCGACCTGAAAAACCGCTGTGGCCAACTACTTTCCTGCAGTGACTGCATTCAAATACCAACAGCCACGGAACTGTCCCCCTTTGTGGCCATCACGTTTGCCGGTCCTAGCGTCCGAACATCAAAAAGACCGTCCAGACCCTTTTTCGAATTCTCAATTCCCTTAGGAAATGAGCAATAACAGATTTCCATCTTTCCTGGTCACCGAACCGACGGAGTTTCTGCGATTTGTCAAGCGGTCTTGTGTGTCCCCATTCATCGAACGTCGCTGTCCAATCGCAGGGGCGGATTCGGTGTCTGTAATCCGGGGCCGCGCGACACCCCGCTGGGGGGTGTTCGTGGGAAGCTGACCACCTCCGAACGTCGGATTGTGGGTAATTAACTCTAAGGTTACAAGAGCAAGGAACCTCTGGACTTTTGTTGTTGGGATCGACAATGTTGCTTTTGCTCTTTTGAATGTTTCTATAACTTCATTTTCCACGGAGTCTATTTTATTTTGGGGACTGTGTTCTTTTTGTGTGGGTTCTTTCATTCGTGGCTTATGTTCAGATGTGAAAGATGGTTGGAATATGGAAAAAAAAAATGATGTGGGGCTTGATAGAAAAATATTTCCCACGTACACTTTGACAAGAGCTGATCCAGAAGTGATTGACACGAGGTGAACTGAACAGGTTACTTGCCATCAAAACTTGGAGTTTGGATCATGTTCGTTTGTGTGAATTGAAATGCAGTTAGGACTCAAAAGCGGAATCTCCTCGGAGAATGCAGTATCATAATTAAAAGAAAAACTTTAAACCTATGTCAATGAATAAGTTGATACGTATGAAGTAAAACGAGTCCATTTTCCCATACTGTAACATCATAAAATGAGTTATGACGTGGAGACTTACCAAAGTTCAGTTTTGTTTTCAAATAATCCTTTTCCATCGATTAAAACGAGAAGCTAATACTACTTTGTTGAGAATTTTATGTAAATTAGGTTCGGTGGCGCTGCGACGAAGCTTAAAAGGTTTTTCTTCGTGGAAGCGTGTCAGTCTATTCTGTTCTGTTGTTTTCTGTTCGTTACAATTTTGGTTTAGTTTGTTTTGTTTCAGCAGGTTGCTGTATTATGATTTAAATAGGCGTTTCAAATAAAAGTTCTTTCATTGCAAGTTTGTGATACTTTGGACTCAACACCATTTGGCAAAGGAAACACGTTGAGATATTTTAAACATACTTATAGTGGAAAAGGTAAAAATTAATTTTCCTAGCCGTTATGCTTTAGTGTGACTTCTATTAATTACGTTTTTTTCCCGATGGAAAATTTAGTTTTCAAGCACATTATATTAATGTCGGATAAAATAACTAAAATAAAAATAAAATATAGCGTCTAGTATAAGCTATCAAAACTTTGAACAATTTTGAAGAAATGCTTTTCCACAAGCCGTTACTTGTGCGAATCAAACATACT